>OZ014451.1:17491322-17528382 GCA_963966035.1 Acleris laterana
CTGAACGTAACTTAATTGGCGTCGCTGGTCAAACATTGTCAAGGTTTGAACGTTATAAAGAAATTGTTCGAAATTTTTTTTCCGAAAAAACTGCAAAGCAAAACATAGTTCCTCAAGGGACAGTCCTTGCTATGAAGATACAATTGGTCAAATTCTTTAATGTCGTTGAAATAGGTACTTTAAATTGACAGATGCCTCTTATTAGGCTTATTTTTAAACGACATGCAAACGGTATTGTACCTCAGGGCGGTTGATTGGCCGACTGTACATCGACGATCTGCGCCTCAGTCCTACAAGAATAGAACACTACTCGTACAAAAATCAAACGTATTTATGATGCAATTTTTGTAGTTTAAACAGTTGAGTTCAGTTAAGGTAAAACAGCGATCAAATAAGGAGGCTAAAGCGAGAAGAACATGAACAGCTATTCATGAATATGAATAAATTGCAGGAATCCTGAGAGAATCGCAATAAACGCATTTCCGGGACATGACTCGTCGGTACGTTCATGAATAAGTCGGCAGGTGCCTGCTCGACGTTTGAATTTTTTTCTTGTCAGACTAGGGAGTAAATGATAAAATTCGTAAAATTTTCATTTTTCATATACCTAAGTTTTGTTTCGCTCAGTTTACGTAGCTTGCCACTTCTAGGTCTGTATTATGGTAACGTTTATAGCGGTGGACAAAGCGTCCGTCACTGTTGCTCCTAGATACTAGTCGGAATGTGACAGTAGTTTCATCCCCGTTTATTTACATAATTAAACACGACCATAATTGCCGCTGGTTATTCTAAAAGCGACCGTTTAAGCGAGAATGATATACACCGATCGTTTACCTTTCACGTGCCCTTCAAGATGTTAACTAAGCAGCAAGCGATATAGACCCGCGACGCCAATTAGAGCCCCGACTGATCTTCAATCTAGATACTGCTGAATTGTTAACCAACTGTGCTCGTCGAGTGACATTACAGATGTGACAGGAGTCGACATGCGAATCACGTGCGACCGGAGGCCCGTCTGCGGCATGTCGGCATTGTCGTCGTCTCGCGGCAGTTTGCACTAAACGCTGCAGCGCTAATTACTCGCCGCCGCGCATTCTTGATGCACCGCGTCGATCCGGGAGCACGCACGAAGGTTTACGATAATTACGTTAATTTATCATCTATTAGACACCGGTTTAGTCGTAGCCGACAGCGAATTGGTGCCGGCGTTGCAATTGGGATTGACCAAAAAAATGACTCACGGTTTTTACTTTCTAATTCGAAAGAATAGCAAATTGTAAGACACCAATTTGATTAATTTTGTATTTGACCCAATAGTTATGTCTTAATATCTTAATTTATGTAGCAGCCATTTTATGGATGACGTGATTATTTTAAATTTGGTATGGCATTTTCTAATAAATGTCAACAATTAAATGATATCCAATGAAAAAAAGTGATGGTAATAGTGTATTAAAATATACTATTTCAAGCTGTTTTCGCCTAACCCGTAAGATACACCTAGGACGGCTTCAAGCCCAAAACGAAAGTCAAACTAAGGTTAAACATACTTTTGCCGAAATATCTAAAATAGATAAATATTTCAAGAACTTAATAATGCAGAACGGCTTTAAAAAACTATTCCTCTAAACAGTTTTCGAATTGGAGTGATTGTAATAATATGAACAATCCCAATTGTCCTTCGGCGGCGGTGACCACTTCCCGTGGTGGGCCGTTCGCTTGTTTGTACCTACGTCTACTTATGACCAAAAAAGTCATTAAACAACATTTTTTTATGGATGCCCTTTGATTTCTTTTGCAGGATTAGATGTTAACAATGAATTAGGGGAAAATATCATCTATGCATATTGTCTGCAGCTCGACCAGCCTGGTAAAAAAAAATCCCTTGGCAGTTTGTTCAAACAGTGCAACTTCAACATGGAAAAAATATAGATTCATATAATTATAAATAACCTGCTTCACGATTCAGGAGCAAATAGTCGTGCTTATCTTGCAAATATTTTACCTTACCAGGAAACTAACCCAGGACCGCAGCTTTTAAGGCAAAGTCACTACCGACTAGGTTATTCGCGTCGTATGGCGTTGATTCAGCTACTACGTGCACGTTAAACAACCATTATTCGATCTACACGTAGTTTCGTTGCATCATTTATTTCACAAATGTCATGCTTATTCAATAATCAAACACGTCAAAACTAAAATGTCGATGTTAAAGGTCAATACAAAGTACGAGCGCAGGCGATGCGACGTGAGGCGAATACACGTCGCGCAACTAGCGACGTGCCGAGTACCTGTTCGCGCCGTCAGCTCGTCGCGGAGCACGTCGCGAATCTCGTCGCAGGCCGCGAGGTACGGACGCGCAGCTTCGCGGAATCGTTTGTCGTCAATTTGCGTCTCTTGCAGTAAATGTATAACTCAGATCTATAAACGAAAACGGGAACAGTTAGCCAGTGTTTTCCAAACGAATACCGGCGAATTTGTTGAGAGATGCGGTCATAGAGCCATGTCTGTCTGTGAGTCTGTGTGTAATATGTGTGTGTATGTGTATGTGTATATGTATGTGTATGTGTATGTGTATGTGTATATGTGTGTGTGTGTGTCTGTGTGTGTGTGTGTGTGTGTGGGTTTTTCTCTATCTTCTACGTGATTGCACAAGCACATGATAATGCTAATGCGAGGGTAAATAAACTGAAATATACCAACAATAGAATTAAACGTAGTTTCTGTTATACTCTAACCGATCGGGATACTTTTGTTTCAAAAAATAACAAAAATATGACTCCTCAATTCCAAGGGAAAAAAGAATGACTTTGGAGTCAATCCCTAATTTACGAAATAACGATTTAACGCCTTAAGGTCACTTGCAGAAGACTAAACTTCAGCCCGGGGCCACTCCCTTATGTTCCATGTCATAAGTACAGGTAATCTGCACCGCTATACATTTATCAACAACATTACCACGTTTTTTCATATCCCTCATAATCGATATCACGCCATTAACGACATTAACTACCTCGGGCCGCCTGCGATCAGCGGTGTTATTCTCTCAAAAACAACGGACCGTCGGACGGACGAGCGAAATCGCAGCGGTGAGTTTAAGTAGTCCCGTCAGAGCGAACAAATCATTTTTAATTAAGCAGCCTTATATGTTCGATCCATCGGCAGAAACCATGCTGCTCAATTGAAAATGCACGCGCTAAAATATGTTTGGTTTGCACTAACGGGACTACTTAAACTCGCCGCTTGGAGATTCACTCGTCCGTCCGTCCGACCGTCGTTGTTGAGAAAATCACTACCCAGCACTACTGTAAGCACGCCTCAGATTACACACGCGACTACGGGCCCTATTTGATACAATAATAAGGCTGTCGCTAGTTGCGTGTCAAGAGAGATGAATCCGCGTTAATTCATTAAGGATCAGTGCTATTCTCTAACGCATATTAAAATCGATCCTGGTTTCGCTATCTGCGTCTTGCTCTATTTTTGCTTATTCAACTAAGCGCGACTGCAAGTTTAGATTATTTTTAATCACCCATTTTTAGTGCTCGTCTAAAGACGAATAGATTAAACTCTGTCAGGCTACTTGGACGCCTATGACAAACAACGGTCGACTAAGACAGAGAAACGACTGACGGTCGACTAAGTGTCTTACATAACATAACCCATTCGAATGTGGGAGTTTCGGCAAGACGACTATGAAACGGTGATTAAAGTCAACCCAGAGTCAACAGGTTTTACGAAATAACACCACAACGGAGGCGACGTCTCAACACGGATTACACGTCACGTCGGCCGCTTAGCGATCGCTAAATAATGCAGGATTCGTTCGCGTTCTAGTACCTCGGCTGATCTCTAGCACTACCGGCTGAGCGCCCGCTGTACGCCAGGACGACGAGCGTAATTACTCGACAAACCGTATCGCTGTCAGTAGGTATACTCGTATTCGCTTGTCAGATATGTATTAATAAATACAACACTTGCCAGATATGTATTAATAAACAAATAAACATTCTTCCTCGACAATCTGATACAAATTGACGCAGTCCCGAACCTGAAACTAAGCACTACGCTTGTACCATAGAAAATTATGATGGTAAAATTATTTACTACCGACATCAATTGAATAATGGCAAATAAAATGTTCTATTTATAAGTTTCTGAAATTTGAAAACTTGCCCATAAGTATCAAAAAATATTCTCTGACACTTCTGACACGTATGTATGTAAACACTTTATTGTACTAAAGTAAACCAAAAACAATACAATGAACATTACAAAAAAAAAAGGCGAACTTATTCCTTTAAGCTATTTACCAAACTCTTTACCAAAATAACGAAACTTTTTTCTTTCTTTCCAATAGAGGATATTAAAAATATTTTATCCGTTGCTTTGTTTTGATGTAAACACAAACAAACACATTTGCATAAATAAGTAAAACGAAAACATTAAACATCGGCCTTGGTCATAAAAGAAACTTGATACTAAAATTATTTACTGTCGACATTACTCGTCTATTAGAATCGCAAATTTGATTGCTATGCATATAATGTTCTTTTGTTGTCAGACTAAGCCTGCCTCTTCATATGTTTAATTATATTTAACAACTCTAGGGCCTGCACTCAAAAATTTTCATAGACCTTTAACTTGTACATATCTATAATTTACTGGGGAACGCCCGCCACCCCGCATGCGTAGTATTAGTTGCCGTCTAGTCGCGATACTCTATTTCCTCTCGTTGGAGATCGACTTTCGGGAAGTTCTTTCTTAGTGCACCACTTTGATATCCAAGGAATAATCCCTCAGGATTTCCAATCCTGGGCTTACTAGTTTAGGCTGTGCGTCGTCTGAAGATACAGGCTAGGTGCAGCAGTAATTACAGTATTATGGCACGCTGGTTTTGTAATGTAAATTAAAGTAAACGTAGAATGTCTAGTTTATTAGCACAGTGGGCACGGGCACGTTGGTATTCAGCGGCCGTAGAACGAATCCCCCCTCCCCTAGCCGATAGAAATGAAACAATCGACACGAACACTCGATCGCGTAAAAGTGCGTTCTGTACACCCTGCCACACAACCCTTTACTACCACACTGATGCACCCTATAGCTCCGTGATAGGGGGTGTTTTGGTAAGTTTATGGTAGCGGTTGGGTTGGCAGGTGTTCCCACATTGTGATTCCGACCGCGCTTCGCTCTGACAGATCTGCGCCGCGCTTTCGCGAGAATTTAACATGATTTCTGTAAGATAAAGAGACGTAAAACCTTTTATTTTGCAGAACAAATACGAGGTTTCCGTGACTGGTGAGATATCAGGTGTTTTCTTATGTCTTTGCTTGTTCAACGTTCAGGGCATCTGATAATGTCTAAGCTGGTATAACTAGGAACCGTAGCAGTTTGTTTGTATTACATTTCTAATCTTTTTTTGCCGCAATATTTTGAAATTTAAACCGCTCGGTTAAAGATTTAGCAATGGTTGCCAAGCGATCTTTAACCCCGCATCATCGTCATAGACATCACATCAGCGGAAATATGGCTACGGACACGGGCCTTTCCTAAATATCAAATAATTCTCTTAACGTTCTGTGTAAAATATATATTTACACATAAGACATAATAATAACCAATACAAAGACAATATGCCACTGATTAGAGACTCAGTAGTAAATAATATGGCCGTTTTCAATATTAATCTTCGTTGAGAAAGCTGTCTACGGCGTCATTAGTGAGGTCGGCCCGCCGCGCCCGCGCCGCCGCCGAGTGGCAGGTGGGTATTGATGGGCCCTTCACTCACGGCCCAAAACAATAAAGACACAGAACAACCACTGTAATTATGCGTATATCTTAGTTCTTCTGCTATTGGCATAAAGTACACTATTGCTTTGTTCACGTTCTTCAACTTGTGGTGCTCCTATACATGTACGCGTATGGAGGAGTTCATTAAATACGTGACATAAAATCTTCGAGTGCGCCGAACAATGGCACTTGAACTGGTTGCGTTGCGTGCTTTAATTTCCTACGGGAGCGAAGCCAACTCAGACTTTAAGTGCATTCAAAAGTCTATGTTCACTATATAGCTAACACGCATAGCATAAAGTTTAAATAGCATTTTCCCATTACAATTATTTACCTGTAGAAAGACTTTGATGGATTGGTTAAAAACCTTAAGTTATGATGATGTTGAAGCACTCATCAGCTACAACAGAATGTAATTATGAGGAAAATAGATACATGACATAAGCACCACACACACACACACACACACACACACACACACACACACACACACACACACACAGACACACACACACACACACAGACACACAGACACACACACACACACACACAAAAATTTGAATTGAAATAGATTCATTTCATTTCACATGTAAGCTTTGGTTTTATAGAACTTTTAATACTTATGATTGTTTTTGTTATTAAATAACTATTCACTTATTATAGAAGAGCGAGGCCTTCTGTCACAGGTATTACTATACTTACTAGGAGGTCTCAACCCTTTCAAGTTTTGTAACCGTAATTTCTAACAAAAATAAACATTTTTCATTTTCATTTTTTCATTTTCATAGCACATATCAGTTACATTTAAACACTGCTCATTTAGCTTTTCGATCACACTACAGACTATAGTAAATTATTTTGAAGATCTGTCTGCCTTTCGCTTCTTCCACATTCATACATCGAGTCATGCACGCACGTCGGTTCCGGGTACTTAAAATTCGGCCCTTTTCCAGTATTTCTCCGATTTGACTCGAAAAAGCACGCCTAGGGCGGACCCTTCCGACCCGTCCACTCAATTTCGATCTGTATATCTCTTTCGTCAATCTTCTTTCATCCATCCTTTCCAAATGACCGAAACATCGAAGCATGCTCTTTTCAATCTTAGTCACTTCATCTTCTTTTATTCCACATTTAATTTTATCTCTGACTTAAGAAGCGAAAGAAATTTGTCAAGATCGTAGCAAGTGGAAAGAAGTGGTCTCTGCCTACCCCTCTGGGAAACAGGCGTGATTTAATGTATGTATGTATGTATGTCTGACTTTTTGTATAGATATATTTTTTTGTATTTAGTTGTTTTTTTGTGATAAAAGGTTTTACTCGTGACGTAGGTGTTTTTTTTGACATCAAAGCGATTTAAGAATCCGAATTCCGACGCGTTGAACTGGG
The DNA here is from genome assembly GCA_963966035.1 of Acleris laterana. Classification (NCBI taxonomy): domain Eukaryota; kingdom Metazoa; phylum Arthropoda; class Insecta; order Lepidoptera; family Tortricidae; genus Acleris; species Acleris laterana. Next base: position 17,498,499 of record OZ014451.1, read on the forward strand.
CCTCTTCAACACAGTCAAAACCAAATCCTTTTTGATCTGTTATCGTATTGTCAACGTCTTGATAGCTCTTATTTACTTGACAGTAGTGGCAGCTGAGTTTAAAACAACACCGTAACAGATCAAATACGATTTGGATTTTACCGCCAAGAATATAGGAGGTGAACTTGTGATAGTCCAGGTTAGCTGGGTAGGTGAGCATGTGAGACTAGGGTGTGAGTAAGATTTAACCCAGGAAGGAGTAAGTCGAATTTAAGTAATTAAGGGCGCCAGACTTACATCCCATCAACAAATGAAATCGTTCAAATAAAACCAAGTCTTTAGTAAATTACATTTATTTACTTAGTTGACTTATTTAGATTCAGTATCAAACTAACTAAGAACAAGGTGAATCCTTTTAGAATTTAAATTGGATAAGGTAACACGGAGATTAAAGAAGTAGCTAAAGTACTCACGCTGTCATCTTCATGAGAAATACCTCCTTAGTTAGACACCGCTAGTGTTGACTAAGCCGAATAGTCTGAGCTCACTCTCTCCGCAGGTGGAAATCAGCTGAACACTTGCACGTGCAGGAAAGATGGGTAAATAGCTTGAGTGCAGGGTATTCCACGTTGCGTGTAGTTAGAAGCTGTGACGTGAATCAACTCAGCCGACAGGTGAAGTGATGAAACGCCTTTAAATTACTTGCAAGCTCCATTCGAAGAAATGAACGTTAAGTCCAATGGTGAAAAGGAATAGGCGTGGAAAACTAAACACCAAGACCACAACTCGGAAATTAAGAGAAGAATAAGAATGACGAAAAAACCCACTAGCCGTGGGTTTCTTTTACCATATATAGCATGAGGCAAAGCTCAAGGGAAAATATGCATGTAGGAAGGTTGGCATGACTGTTATACGAGTCACGAATAGGAACTATGGTTGAACATCATACATTGATATTATGGATTTACTTAATCCATTTTAGAAGAAGAAAGTTAATTAGACAAAGTCTGCCATGGGCAGGGCCGGATGGCGCGATCGGTGAATCGGAGGAAATTTTACTACGTCCTTACATCTTGATGATTCGATCCCGATAGAGGTCACGGAAAGGGTCTTGAAAGATGCTGGGTCATTGACTTCCGAACGGATCTTTTTATTTACATTTAGAAGTAAACAGAAACAAAACTATAGTGTCACAAGATTTATCCAATATGTCTTACATATCAAATGAGATGATTTTATTATTATTAAAATGGTTAAATGAGTTTATTGTATTTTATTATGTACTCAGAAGTTAAAATCAATTACCATTGCCTTCTATTTCGGACAACGATTTATCGAGAGACTGATGTACGGAACGCATCTCGTATTGCGTTTCGTTCCATGAGTTGAATCGATTGAAGAAGAAAATCTTTATTTAAATTAAATTAGGTTATTTATTTAAAGTATGAATTTACGCTAGTGGGTAATTAAACAAATGATTGGATAAACATTTTTTAGTTTATCATACTTGATTGAAAGAAAATATTAAGAACCAATGTCATGGTTGAAAGTTCGTCTTGCGATTCAAAGTGCGAAGAACAAAACGTCACATAAACAAAGTGTCAAATGACCGGCTTGTCATAATACGTTGTTATGATTATCAAAACATGATAATTTATTGGAAACAAATGCTAAAAGGAAGAAGTAATGCTCATAGGCAGATATGGACACTTGTTACGGAATGTAAACAAATAGGATTACCTAAAGAAAAGGTTAGTAAGGCTATATTTAGATAGGGTCTAGACCTCAAAGTGTTACAGTTCATCCCCAGTTGGGTTAAAAATTTTGTTTCAAAATTAGAATAATTGGAAAGAAAATTTTTCTTCCAGGTGAAAACTTAGAATAAACGACGAAGGAAACTGAAGAAACTAATATAAGAGACTTTTAGTAGAAAAGAGATACCTTGCAACAACTAGTTGGTGGAGGGTAAAATTAAATTAAAATTAAGTAGTCAGCATGAGTACCAAGCGTTTACAAAAATACATTGTCTAGTGACAACTAGAACAAACACTAGCAATACTTAACAACTAAATACATATGCAACGTACCTTGATCCAATTCTTTTTAGGATCACTTAAACTAGGGCTAACTTAAACTATGGAATGTTTAAACGAGGGATTGTTTAAAACAGGGATTGTTTAACGAGGGAGCGCTCCAAAAAAATTAAACAAACAACAACAATAGTAAACAACCGTAGAAAACATAAATTTCAAATCCATGCATTAAAACTAAACGTAGCAGTTTCCTTTCATTAACGTACCAAGAATTAATATTATTCTCATACTCCAACAAGCAACAAACCACTACGAGGAAAAATTAATTAATACTAAACATGTTGACTTAAAAGTACTGAGAACTAAAACAAGTGTCTTTATGAATTACATGGTCACTTGTTACAGCAAATAACGGGAAAGTTCTTCCACATATAATAGAAGAGAACCTATTAAATAATAAGATCAACTCACATTAATAAAGTTAAATCTTTTATCCATCCTCATTGGATGTAAGTCCTGGTATCAGGAAGTAAGTCTAAAGTAGAAAGTAAAGTAAATAAGAGGGTATACATGAACTAATTCATAGGAGTATCCCTATATTTGTATAGTGAGTAGGCACTAGTTCGATGACTAGTGTTAAGTAGCAGGTTAATACCTAGTATATATTTTAGTGATATATATTTTTTTAGATAGGAAGTATAGAAAGAGCTACGGAAGTCACCTTAAAGATTAAGAGAGAGGAGGAGCTTCACCAGGTCTAACTATATCCTTAATATGGAAGTCACCAAGAATCTTTCCGGACAAAGATTTCAGGGTGTAAACAAGAGGCCCACGCTTTTTATAAATTAAACATTTTTCATAGCGTGGAGACAACTTTGCAGTAAAGAATTTAGCAGCGTTGGATAAAGGATAACACTTTTTATAAACAAATTGTCCCTCTTCAAGTTGGACTGGCCGCTTTCTTAGATTATAATATTTTGCATTACGTTCATGAGAAACAAGCAGTGATTGACGTACCTTTTGGAATATAGATTTTAACTCTGTTAGTTTGTCTGACAGAGCCAAACCGTTATCAAATGAAAGGGCGTTCTTGTCAACCGGACAATCAGCATTGTAAAGAGAACCGTCGAGAATCATCTCGCGACCGTGAGTTAAAAAATACGGTGTAAATTTAGTGCTGTCGTGAACTGCAGTGTTTAATGCACATTGGATCTCCTGTATGTTCTTATCCCAGTTGCGGTGATCAGAACGCACATACGAGGCAATGGTTCTTACCAATTCGCGATTCACTCGTTCCGTTTGGTTGGTTTGCGGATGATATCTCGGGTTGTAGAAGACGTGGGGAACCTTATATTGAGACAGTGTGTCTCTAAATTCCTTAGATATAAATTGAGGTCCATTATCCACATAAATGTACTTTGGTACACCATGGGTAAGGAATATGCCTTTTTCCAAGCATTTGGTTATTGCTTTAGCAGTAACCGTACGTAAAGGAAATAAAGTTACGTATTTACTAAAGTAGTCCGAACAAACGAACAAGTATTGGTTCCTAGAGTAGGATGGAGGAAAAGGTCCTAATATGTCGCAAGATATGGCCTCACCAGGTGTTGAGATACGACGAGGGTTACCCATTAAACCGGCAGGAGCAAGGTTGACAGGTTTATAAGTTTTACATATCTCACACGAGTCTACATAAGTTTTGACGTCCTGAAAAAGGGTAGGCCAATAATATAAGCTAGAAGTTTTGTGATGAGTTTTAGCTACACCGAAATGACCAGATGTCGGGTGATCATGACATTTTTGTAAAATTTCATTTCGGTCTTCATAAGGAATTACCAACTTCCAGTCGAATTGAGCTGTTAGGCGATATTTATTCTTAGAAAGGCGAAATAACTTATTATTTTCAATCTTGAAGTTTGGGTAAAGAGTAGGTTTATCAGAAACGTTTTGGAAAAGCTCTAAGTACCAAGGATCTTGTGTAGTAAGAATATCAGATACAAAATCTATCTTTATACGAGAAAGGGTGTCAGGTATTACGTGTTCTTTTCCCTTGCGATGAATTATATCGAAATTAAATTGGCTTAGGCGACACGACCATCTATTTAAACGACCAGAAGGGTTCTTAAGATTAGAAAACCATACCAGAGAAGCATGATCAGTTATGATAAAACATTTGCGGCACTCAATGTATGCACGGTATTGTTCCAAAGCATAAATTACCGCAAGGAGTTCTCTTTCAGTTGCAGAATAATTAATTTCCTGAGCATTAAGGGTACGACTGCAGTAGGCTATCGGGTGGTCACAATCGTCAATGCGCTGGGTCAAAACAGCACCGATAGCGTAAGAGGAAGCATCCGTGTGGATGTAAAAAGGTTCATTAAAATTAGGGCATCTTAAAATGGGAGCAGATACTAGAGCAGTCTTAAGTAAGTTGAAAGATTCGTTGGCTTCGTCGGTCCAGACGAAGGAAACTTTTTTACTAGTTAGGCGCGTAAGTGGGCGAGCTATCTTGGAGAAATTTTCAATAAAACGACGGTACCAACCGGCCATTCCTAAGAAACGTTTTATTTCTTTAACATCTTGAGGGATAGGAAAATTTAAGATCACCTCTACTTTGGAAGGGTCAGTCCTTAAACCGTAACGATCTACCACGTAACCAAGATATTTGAGTTCGTTCCTACAGAACAAAGACTTTTTTATATTTAAAGTGAGATTAGCAGCCTTTAGTTTAGCATGCACTGCTTTAAGCAAGCGAACGTGTTCATCGAAGTCAGATGTGCAGATGATAATATCGTCGATATAGCAGAATACTTTATTATCAAATTCCGCCATGAACAATTGATCCATTAGTCTTTGCATAGTCGCTGAAGCACCAATCAAACCAAAGCACATGCGATTGTAGTGAAATAATCCGCGTCCAGGTACTGTAAAAGCAGTTTTTTCTTTAGCACTGGCGCTTAAAGGAATTTGATGATAAGCTGCGCTCAAGTCAAGTGATGTAAGATATTTAGCGTCACGTAAGTTGTCCAATATGTAGTTTATATAAGGAAGTGGATAAGCATCCGGTTTAGACACCGAATTAAGTTTTCTACTATCTAAACAAAGTCGAAGTTCACCGTTAGACTTTTCTACCATTACTACAGGAGAATTCCAAGGAGAGTAGGATGGTTCTACTATACCAGCCTCTAACATACGATCAACTTCTTTTTCTAACGCGGCCTGTTTTTCAGGACTTAAACGATAATATTTTTGTTTGATAGGAGAACTATTACCAGTATGGATGTTATGTTCTAGTAGGTGGGTTTTACCAAGACCAACCTTGTCAGTGTTGATTTGATCAAAGAGAAGTTTAATGTCATCCATTTCGGCCTTCTGCTTAGCAGTTAAAGAGTCAAAATCATTAAGACCAGTTCCCGTGGGAATATCGGTCATGCTAGCTATATTTTCATCAGTAGATAGAGTGGAAATAATTTCAGGAGCCAATTGGAATATCTTCCAAAAATTAATTCCGAAAATAATAGGAGCGGTTATATCAGGTTGAATGTTAAAACGTACAATTTGAACATTATTGTTATAAGAAATAGGAAGAAGCATGTATTCAGTACAGGCTAGAGTCTCGCCATTGGCTACACGAAGTGTGAAAGGAGTAGTATGTTTATAAGTAGGTATACCAATATTAGAGAATAAATTGTGACTACCTTTTCCAAGAATGGAACATGTAGCACCACAATCAAGTAGGCCTTTTACCTGTAGACCAAGAACATCTACGGCAAGGTAAATCCGAGTATCTCCTATAGGGGGATTAAAGCAAATTGTCTTTTCAGGAAGAGAAGGAGAAATACGTTTATAATAGTTTTTAGATTTGGAAAAGACAATACTATTTAGTTTTTTGGCTGAGTGTTACACTTAGCGCAATCAGGTACACGTACACCTCTTTCACCACATCGAAAACAAACTATCTCACGAGATCTCCTACAAGAGTTAGTAGGATGATTATTCATGCCGCAGCGGAAACACGAGGGCTTAGGAGAAAGTTGGTGGACAGCTGCCACCTGGTTATAAGACTGAGAAAGGCGTCGTTGATAAGACGACGTAGTTTTATTTTTATTGAAAGCTATAGTCGTAACAGGTGATGACGATGAAGGTTCAGTGAATTGTTCAGATCTCACTTTAGCTAATTCTATACGCTTGCAATATGCCTTAAGCTGTTTTATAGAAGTGACGTCATGTAAAGCTAACTCCCTACTGTACTCAGGCCTTATGTTACGCAGAAGAATGTCGAGTTTCTCATCCTCAGGAATTTCCTTGCTTAAGCGTTCAAACATACCTAACACAATTGAGAGGAAGGTCACGATCGTCTCACTTTTTGCTTGCGTCCTAGCACGAATTTCTTGCAAAAGCTTATAATCCAAATCAGGTATATCAAAGTCATCACGAAATGCTGTTATTACATCTTGATAAGAGAAAAAGTCTGAGCGGTTAGAGCGGAACCACGATAAAGCAGGTCCATCAAGTATTTCAGGAAAACCGCGGTAAATGACCTCTTCGGATATTTTCCGAGCCACACGCAGTTCCTCTAGTCGCGTCAGAAAAGTACGGGCACAGGAGTCCCCTTTGTATTTTAAATTCAACGAGTTTACATTAAAAGTTTTTTCAGGTGTATATATTACTTTCTTAGTAACAACTCCGGAAGGCTCTTCCGAAAAATTGTCACTACTATCAGAATCAGACGTAACAGTATCATCTCGTTTCAAACGATCTGACAAAGAAACAATAGCAGTTTGAAGCAGTTGAACATCTTCAGATTTTTCAGTTAATCGAGATAAGCGACAGAGTAGGTATTTGCAACGAGAGCTCAAGCGGTCTGTAGCAGCCTGTGACAGATTGTCATTGATTTCCTTTTCAATTTCTTCAGCTTTCCGTTGGCAAATATCTAATTCTATTGATACGTCACACTCCCCTAGAGTATTAAATTTTAGGCTACCTCTACGAGCTAGATCTGCAGTCTGCTTCAAAACTTTTTTTAAACTATCCCTACGAGAAGCAGGGTTAACATTAAGTTTACGAATCGTAAGTTCGTGAGTTATCTCATCTTTGTGTAAGTGAAGTATTTTACAACCAGCTTTAAGAAAATCCATTATGAAGTTGTAATTATATTTAAATTAATGAATTAAAAAAAAAAACTTCATTAAGAATAGTAGTATGACTTGAACTGAAATGCAAATCATTGAAATTGTCCAAATGAAACACTTGCAAATTAATGTAAGCACTTGTAAGTAAAGTTCTGATCAGGATCAGAGTAAGTAAGTAAAAGTTCAATTAATTAAATTAAAATTAATTAAAGTGACTAACCGAAACTTCAGATAAGTACCAGATTAAACCAGTAGTTAATACAGTAAAAGCATATGGTTGAAGCATTCAACCAAAATAACAAGAAAATAAAAATTAAGTTTCACTTAGTATGAAAAAAAAACTTAATTTCAATTTTTTCTTAAAAAGTAAGTAACCATAGTCCCTAAAAATTGATAAAACATAGAGTATAATATAGTTCGTAGGTATAGTAGAATTAACAATGTTACCGAGAATTAACTTTTAAGTATTATAGAAAATTTTATGAGAGAAAAAAAAACTTTATTTGATCGATATCACTCTCTAGGCTTCACGTTGGGCACGCCACTGTGATAGTCCAGGTTAGCTGGGTAGGTGAGCATGTGAGACTAGGGTGTGAGTAAGATTTAACCCAGGAAGGAGTAAGTCGAATTTAAGTAATTAAGGGCGCCAGACTTACATCCCATCAACAAATGAAATCGTTCAAATAAAACCAAGTCTTTAGTAAATTACATTTATTTACTTAGTTGACTTATTTAGATTCAGTATAAACAAACTAACTAAGAACAAGGTGAATCCTTTTAGAATTTAAATTGGATAAGGTAACACGGAGATTAAAGAAGTAGCTAAAGTACTCACGCTGTCATCTTCATGAGAAATACCTCCTTAGTTAGACACCGCTAGTGTTGACTAAGCCGAATAGTCTGAGCTCACTCTCTCCGCAGGTGGAAATCAGCTGAACACTTGCACGTGCAGGAAAGATGGGTAAATAGCTTGAGTGCAGGGTATTCCACGTTGCGTGTAGTTAGAAGCTGTGACGTGAATCAACTCAGCCGACAGGTGAAGTGATGAAACGCCTTTAAATTACTTGCAAGCTCCATTCGAAGAAATGAACGTTAAGTCCAATGGTGAAAAGGAATAGGCGTGGAAAACTAAACACCAAGACCACAACTCGGAAATTAAGAGAAGAATAAGAATGACGAAAAAACCCACTAGCCGTGGGTTTCTTTTACCATATATAGCATGAGGCAAAGCTCAAGGGAAAATATGCATGTAGGAAGGTTGGCATGACTGTTATACGAGTCACGAATAGGAACTATGGTTGAACATCATACATTGATATTATGGATTTACTTAATCCATTTTAGAAGAAGAAAGTTAATTAGACAAAGTCTGCCATGGGCAGGGCCGGATGGCGCGATCGGTGAATCGGAGGAAATTTTACTACGTCCTTACATCTTGATGATTCGATCCCGATAGAGGTCACGGAAAGGGTCTTGAAAGATGCTGGGTCATTGACTTCCGAACGGATCTTTTTATTTACATTTAGAAGTAAACAGAAACAAAACTATAGTGTCACAAGATTTATCCAATATGTCTTACATATCAAATGAGATGATTTTATTATTATTAAAATGGTTAAATGAGTTTATTGTATTTTATTATGTACTCAGAAGTTAAAATCAATTACCATTGCCTTCTATTTCGGACAACGATTTATCGAGAGACTGATGTACGGAACGCATCTCGTATTGCGTTTCGTTCCATGAGTTGAATCGATTGAAGAAGAAAATCTTTATTTAAATTAAATTAGGTTATTTATTTAAAGTATGAATTTACGCCAGTGGGTAATTAAACAAATGATTGGATAAACATTTTTTAGTTTATCATACTTGATTGAAAGAAAATATTAAGAACCAATGTCATGGTTGAAAGTTCGTCTTGCGATTCAAAGTGCGAAGAACAAAACGTCACATAAACAAAGTGTCAAATGACCGGCTTGTCATAATACGTTGTTATGATTATCAAAACATGATAATTTATTGGAAACAAATGCTAAAAGGAAGAAGTAATGCTCATAGGCAGATATGGACACTTGTTACGGAATGTAAACAAATAGGATTACCTAAAGAAAAGGTTAGTAAGGCTATATTTAGATAGGGTCTAGACCTCAAAGTGTTACAAACTAAATAATATTTACAAACTTTTTTTTTCCAGAAAATAAAAGTACTGAATTGCACTCTCTCAGATCTACTTCCAATAAAAACTAAATACTTACCTATTATATTTGTTTGTTTGGTTGTCTTGATACTTTCTGTAACAAAAACCGACGACGGTATCCAATAACAAAATGTAAATTAAAAACAAATTGTTCCAACCCAAATGAATGTAAATCTAGGAACAAGCCGAAAGAAAAGCGGCACTAGAACAAGCCCGACAGGCGCGGACAATGCGCCTCCAAGAACACCAATTGGGGTTTAAACCTGGCGAGAGAGGGGAGGGGGGGGAGGAAGGGGGGGATGGTGCAGTTAAAGCAGTAAAAGTTTGCTTCGGCAAGTCTCTGCTAACTGAAAGATGCACAGGCGTGCGGAGCAGTCAGTTCCACCGATTTCATGTGTTCGCACGTTATTCGGATGGAATTGAATTTTGTTAGTTGAGTTTTGGTATAAAGTCGGGTTAATAAAATCACTTTATCAATATTTATTTACCAATATTTATTTAATACACTGGTAAACATTGTCATCTTCGCCTAAGTTTAACAAAATGTGGTTACAGAATTACCTATCAAAAAGTTTTTATAGTTGTTGGAAATTCTGTAGCTCTGCTTACCCCGCTCTGGGAATAAAGGCGTGAGTTTATGTATGTATGTATTTGATTATAAATGGTGGAAGTAATTTTTTCAAGATTAAATTCCTAAAAAAGTACATACTACTGCAATCGGGCCAAAAAAACTTCGGATACTGAGCTTTTAACTTTTAGGTCGTATAATTATCGCTCTTAATGCAAATTGACCTCATTAAAGTTTTGATTTGAAGGCAGCAGCTTTCTAAGCAGTCAGTGAGATATAAAGCAGCTGCACTGAGCTGATTCTAAGAGGCGATGCCGGCGGGGCGCGGCTGGCTGAGCACAACATCGATAATTACCACCTACAAGTTATCAAGCGGGACGGAAGCTCGGTGGGCGCCTTAACAGCCGCCATTATCGCCTGCATGCCGCCGCCGTGCACAGCGTGCATGCTAGTCTCTAACAGAAGTCTATCAATGAGGGCTCCGCATACCAGTTTTTTTTTTCATAGTTACATAAGTACATACATTATAATCTCACGCCTTTATTCCCAGAGTGGGGTAGGCAGAGCTACAGAATTACCAACAACTCTAAAAACTTGTTGATAATTCTGTAACCACATTTTGCACACTTAGGCTAAGATGTTTACCAGTGTATTAGTGACAGGTTGCAAGCCCATCGCCTAACAGTACTATACGCCTTTATTCCCTTAGCCGTCTCTTACGACATCCACGGCAAGATATGGAGTGGCACTATTCTAACCCGGCAACCACACGGGAAAATAAACCACATTTTTTCATAGTTGTAAAAGGTAAACTAGCAGTGTCACCTGATGGGAAGCGGTCTGGTGCTCACTGTCATGGAAGGAAATGTATGCCAATGCAAAGGAATTGGGTACGGCCCAGTTATGTTTAAAGGAGGAATATTTGGAACTCTGAAACCACAAACAAACTAAGAGCGCAAAAGTATAATGCGGTCGACATTCTTAAAACGAACCGCGATTATTTGCACGTGTGCGAGACGAGATTCTAGGAGGTAAAAACAATACCGCCTTTGACCTGGGGGGTTATTATGACATAGCTACGCAGTTCATTTTACGGTGAGCGTAAAGGACGGAGCTATAACAATTACATAACTCTGTCCTTTTCTCTCAGCGTAAAATGAATGGCACAGATAGGTCATAATAACCCCACTGTTATAGTATTGTCATCGTTTTGATAGCTCTTATTTACTTGACAGTAGTGGCGGTCGAGTTCAAAACAATTCCATAACACGTCAAAGACGATATAATTTTAAACGCCTAGGGTATAGAGGTCCAAACAATTTTACAAACTTTTATCGATGGCGAATGACATGTGACAATTTAATGTATATTGCGTAATTTAGAGGTATATTAACTGCATGAAACCTTATAGCTTATACTATACAGGATAACGAATTTTCATCTGTTGACTCTTAGCGCCTGTTTTTTTTTTTATTCCATTTTTAATTTAGTTACATACATACATACATAAACTCACGCCTTTATTCCCAGAGTGGGGTAGGCAGAGCTACAGAATTTCCAACAACTATAAAAACTTTTTGATAATTCTGTAACCACATTTTGCACACTTAGGCGAAGATGTTTACCAGTGTATTAGTGACAGGTTGCAAGCCCATCGCCTAACAGTACTACACGCCTTTATTACCTTAGTCGGCTTTTACGACATCCACGGAAAGACTTGGAGTGGCACTATTCTAATCCGGCAATATATTAGTTGATATTATTAATATGGCTCGTTAAATAACGAGCCTTTACTACGTTACAAAATACTTACCGCCACTAGCCCATGTTCGCTGACCGTTTAGATTGGTCGGCGCGATCGGCGCGCGGATAAATGGCGCGTTTATGGCCGCGCCGACTATTGCGCCCATCCGTCTGACTCGCCAGGACTCCTCAATAAATTATCGGTTCAATAAGTGGGAAATATAAATAAAGCGTGAGTGCTGTGATGTTGATGTTGATATTTGTTAGAAATCATGCATTCCTCACTCCCTTTTCCATAATCATCCCTTGGACATCAATTAGGTAAGTTAAATTTGGAACAGATTCAGAGACAATTTTGTCTAGTCTCCAAGGTTTATAACCCTTTCGGTAATCCCTAGCCATTACTTTTTGTCCTATTACAAATTCAACTTTCCTATTGCGTGTCTCCACCGCTAGTAGGTATTGTAATTGTACCGATAAGAAATGTCTCAATTTCGGAATATTCGGAAACATTAAAGGACATCATTATTTTTTGTTTAGTCAGAGAAAATGCTCAACACTCTCAAAATGTGTCCAAGAATATTCTTGTAATTTCTAGGGTAGATTTCCAAAGTTCTCTCCATCTTTCCTTTTACACGTTGTTTATAAGTAGTGAACCATTAAAACACAATTTACATGCCTGATGATAGAAAATATCCAATATCCATTGTGAAGCGATGAGCCAGGCTAATCGCTTTGCAAACGCCTTTCAAATAACATTTTAGATAATAGGGTTCAACTACTTGTACAAAGCCCTTACACAGCCTCATTGTCTGATTACCGTGTAAGCTAACAGCTACCCGGCACTAGCGAGCACTAATAACGGGCTCCCGCTGCTTTGTCCCGGCATATTGCTTCCGCCTCTAAACTCGTCCGGCAAAAAGCACCGAGACGGATCTTACGGTCGAGGTTCTACGGAATAAGGCTTACTTTAAGTTATATTTAATACTTACCACTGTGATCTATATTGCTAAGGATTGGCAGAATTAGACTTGTAAAAGTTGCATGTGTGGCCAACTTATCTTCTCTTAATACCTTGTGGCACTTGGATCTGTTCAGCGAGTACTTTCTTCTTTCTGTACTAATAGGGGTCTAAATCATGCCGCTAATCACTTTTTTGCTATGTCTTTGCTTTGGAATTCAATCATTGCACCCTAATCGTTGGCAAGTTTGGGCATCTAGAAACTTGAACATTGTGTTAAATAATTTTGTAAAGCCTTATGTTAAGAATCACGTAATAATTAAGGCATGCAACAGCATGTTCAAAATTGATAAGTTTTATTTTTATATGGTCTACAACATAACGTGGATGTCGTAAGAGACGACTAATGGCCGGTCCCTATATTCAAACCGCGGACAGATAGGCTTACTTCGCATAAAATTTTGACACATTTTGTATGGGCAAATGTCACATTTTAACCCGAAGTAAGCCTTATCTATCTGCGGTTTGAATATAGGAACCCGACCTAAGGGAATAGAGGCTTGTAGTTGTTAGGTGATGGGCTTGCCACCTGTCACTAATACGCTGGTAAACATCTTAGATCTTAGCCGAATGGTGCAAAATGTGGTTATAGAATTTATTAACATGTTTTTAGAGTTGTAGGTAATTCCGTAGTTTTGCCTATCCCACTCTGGGGACGAAGGTGTGAATGTATGTATGTATGTGTGTACAACAAGATGTAACTTTCAATTAGGAACAAAATTAATTATCCAATGCAAGGTATACCCTTGTTATGAAAAACTCTGTGTTTATAATGTTACAATTAGGTGTCACCCTTCTTTGTTTGTCCTGCGCAAGCCGTCGTTCCTTCTCAAGTGCGCGGCAGGGAGAGAGCCGTCCACTTGAAACGGCGGCGGATCCCTAAAAATACGGCCCGGAGCGTCGCGAATTCGGAGTTTTAATGAGTTTCGTTGAAGACAAACGAAATTAGCTGCACACACACACACACGCGTGATCTGCATGTGTCGTGCGAGTCCTATACGCGTCCACACTCAGCGTAGGTCTACATTAACGTGGTGTTAATTTTGTAGTACAGTCCGCGAGTTTGTACGTACGTCCGGGATTTAACTTGACCTCTGGAATTTGCAGCAAGTAAATAGTATATTATCTGCTGCACTTGTACGCACGTTTGTTACAATGGCCCTCCATGCGTAAGGTAGAGATAGATCTTTGTTTAGTGCCATATGTCATTTGTGTTGCCACTATGATTGCGCCAATGTCAGGTTTAAGGAAGGCACACGTTTTAACGGACATGCGTAAGGTCCAAATTCCTTAATTTAGGACGTTTGTCAAAGTGACGTGTAATTTTAGTTATTGACATAAGATTGTTTTTAAACTGATGAAGTTTAAAGGTTAAGTCTACACTAATATTATAAAGAGGAAAGATTTGATTGTTTGTTTGTTTGCATGGACTGGGCTCCGAAACTACTGGAGCGATTTCAAAAATGCTGTCACCATTACAATCCCATTATCCCTTTTAATTTTCTGCGCGTACGAAGTCGCGGGAAATAGCTAGTAGTTAATACAGGAGCCACTATTCTACTCGGTAAAGCAATATTGCTTTTGATTTTTTATCGTCTGGTTTTTAACTCGGCCGCTATCACTGTCTCGTAAGTAAGAGCCATCGTAACGTTAACGATACGATAAGATGTCAAAAGCGATATGATTTTATGGAGTAAAATAGAGCCCTTGGTCGGTGTCCGTTGTTTGTCTGTCTAAACAATTAAGTTACGTTATTACTTATACGATTAAGAACTCGTTGATAACTGTGTAAGAGATTAACATATACTTTCTAATTACATAGTTTTGTTGAAAACAAACCGACAAAATTATTATTCGAGTTCGCGAAACATTGGGAAATAAAAAGTTCTAATTACGAAAAATAACAAACTCCGTGTGTCCATGTGTGCTGGTCATAAAGCACTGTGCGGTTCCACATAAAAACTTCACTCGTTTAAATGTTATGAGCCGCTTGCAGGGCCGCAGTTAGCGATCTAACTTCCATGTAATTTGCCGGCGCGCCATAACGCCGCATAATATGATGCTACGTGCTGTGTAATCGCTCTTTTACCCGCCGTTATAAAGCATGTTAGCTTTGTTAAGTTAATTGTGTGCAACTTAGTACAATTATCATGTAATTTTGTAATGGTATCGTTATGGAACTTTGTGGATACTTAAAGTAACGAGCAATACTGGTAGACTAAATATTAACCATTAACAAAAGGTTATTGGTACATAAAATATAACATGTCATGTAAGATGCCATAGACTGGTGAACTATTTATTATTTTAACTCATTCAAGCCCTTTCGCACCACCTACTTTTTTCACAATGCAGTCCAGTAAAAATAGTAATATTCCATGATAATTTATGAATTTCTAAAAGCAGCGCGTTTTGTAAAGGCTGACTGGCTCAATCATCAAAACCTATGAGGTATTTGCCGATGATCTAGTAGATACTTAAAACTTGGAATCAAGAACGGTCTTACAGGACCAAGTAAAACAAAAATCCAAAACTTTAAATATTTGTACACTTGATCGGAAAATAGTGAAGTTATTATCTCTTTATTAAAATGTAGGAAACAGAATAGGAAACAGGAAAGCCTAGCTGACCTGTTAAGATATAATTACTTTTAGTGGCAAACTAATAGCGTATTTTTAGAGTTCCGAACTCAAACTAGAACCCTTACAGTTTCGTCAAGTCCGTTCTGTTCGCCTGCCCGTCTGTCTGCAGTCTCGGAGACTCTTAGTACTACGAAGCTGTAATTTAGAACATAGTTTGTATATTTAAAATAGTGACCAAGTTGTAAAATAACTCAAGATACATTTTTTTTTCGGGTACCTCCCAGTACCTACATGTAAAGCAAAGGTATATTTTTTGTACATTATAACATCGAGTGGGGTATCATTAGATAGTTGTTAAAAAACATTGAATATGTGGATAATGTTACGATTAATTTTGAAATTTTGAAGTGTCCTTTTCACTAAAGGTACATGTCGTTAAAGCCAAACTACGTAAAGTAATAGTATTCTGAAAGCTGTCTTTAATTACAACACACAAATTTAAAAGAAAAACTATTAAGGCTAAGAAGACATGGTAGAAATGATGAAACAAAGTTCTTTCAAAACTCCTTAGATCATCCTGGCATGCAAAACGTTCAAATGTTGAAATGATTTGTTATGTTATTTGTTACTGAATAATTCGACTTTGCAAGTTTTCTCTTTTTCAAATTCCTTTACTTGATTTTTCTGAGCGTAAATTTAATCACTTCGTTGACTTGTCTATACCTTTACTTCGACACACTTTTCTGAATACTTAATTAGATCTTTAACAAAGAAATTCTTGATTTTACGTTTTACTCAGACTCAAAGATAAAGTTAGTGGTAAAAACTTGAAAAAGTCGCACCATTAGTAAGTAGCAAATAACATAACATTATCATTTTAACATTTGAACGTTGCGCATGATAGGAACTGTGATCTAAAGAATTTTGAAAGAAATTGGTTTCCAGTTAGATCTCACGTCTTTTATGAGCGAATCCATTTACAAACTTGTCATTTTATCACATTTATGCTTTTGACGGGGTTATTCTTACTAAAGCAAGGTTATCTCACGTGTTTATACTTACGGGTTTTCCGGATTTTCTACTCTTTAACGTATTTCATTTAGTTTAAGTAGGTAACGCAGTCCGCTCTTGATTTTAATGCCATTGAAGTGATTAGAGCCTCGTCAGCCCGGCTGCAGCGCGCCTACCGAGCGCCGCTAGCTGTATAACGGGGCACTAGGCAGCGTTTACAGCGCTCGTAATTGCGTTACACTCTCCCCGGAGACTCGCAGCCAACTGCAGTTACATGTCGCGCTGCTTTATGGGACACTACAAGGTGCGCCGTTTTGTAACATTGTTGTTCTTAGCAAATAAGTGGATTTACAGGTTTAGAATACACCTTTAATTAATGTTAATAATGTCAAGTCAAACTACATTGATGTTTGTAATATGTATTTCGTTTTTACATTTATGTGAATGAAGCCCGACTTTATAATTATCATCATTTCAGCCGAAAGACGTCCGCTAGTCCGTAGGGTTCGCGTAAACAAGGACCCGTCCCGCACCTGCGTCCATTGCCTATATTGTACAGTGTGTTACCGGCATGCGGGCATTTATTAAAACTGCCGATAATATATCGCTTTAGCAATGGTTTGCAACTATTATCAATCAAAAAATTATTAAAATAACTTCACAATTAATTTTCTTAGATACTGTCCATTTTTAATGTATTGCATAATGCTGCGTGTTCATCGTTATCAGTATCGCTGTTGCTTGGTACAAGGCATGTCGTGGTACGGGGTCAGATCATAATAATCAAAGTATCCGTCGACTGTCATTTACACTTGTCAAATTGCTGTGCCTTACATTGCTGGCAATTAAAATTTTGTTAGAAAGTTAACAAAGCCTGAAAATGTGTTTATTAATTAAATTAATGTCATAGTTACGTTAGAATAGAATAGAATAGAATAGAAATCGTTTATTCGGTGTTAAAATAAAATGAACAAAAAACGGAAAAAACATTATAAAAAAAAAAAAAAAAAAAATACAAACTCAGAGTAGGTACTTAATCTAAAATTAACACCGAAAAGGTTGCCACTCAGCATGGTGTCAGGCTTGCTAGCCTTGACGCTGGTTTTCAGGGCCACCGAATTGAAGAGAGGAGAGCGCTCCCAATCCATCTCACTACTATTTTTTAGGAGTACTTAATGCTTAAACTAAATTATTTACAATTGTTTATTCTAGACTTCTGAATTATTGCGTGTACTTATGTGTGTGTGTATTTGGTTGAGTGTTTGTGTGCGCGTGCGCGCGAGTGAGTGTGTGCCTTTTATATTATTTTTAAATAGTAACTATAAATAACTTGTAAAACAAAGAGAGAGAAAAAAACATGTTATGGGTACAGGACGTCTGCTAAGTGTTGGCCAATTGGATATTTAATAAATATTGTTTCATTTTATGTTTTAAGTTCGTAACGGTTTTAGAGTTTCTGATTGGCGGTGGCAGATTATTCCAACATTTCGTGGCAGCGTAGCAAAAGCTGCCACGAAAAGCAGTCGTCCTGTGCTGGGTACCGATTAAGAGTGAGGCAAACCTCACCTGACGTTGTGACTGTTTTAGTTTTTCGTAAAGATAAGATGGCTGACCACTATTTATAATTCCAAAGATTAGAGCAGCGAGATGTAAGTTTCGTCGATTTGACATGTTTAACATATTGTTAATATTTAAAAATGGTGTTATATGTGATCTACGGGGTACATCAAAACAAAATCGAACACAGGCATTTTGAATGCGTTGCGTTAATCTACTGGTGCGCCCTAGTAAACAACCTCCAAAAACAGAATCAGCATAGTTAAGTTTAGACAAAATCAGAGACTCACACAGTTTGATTCGCAGATCAACACTTACATAGTCACGGACACGGTATAATATTTTTAGCCTATAAAAACAGTTACGCATAATTTCTATCATGTGCTTCTCGAATCGAAGCCTGCCATCCATAATAACACCCAAGTTACGAGCTTCTGATACTAGTTTTAAAACATCTCCCTTAATAGAAACTTGTGGACTATGAAGATGGATATCGTTTATTTGTTTATTTGATCCGCACAAAAGGAATTTCGATTTATCAGAGTTCAAAACTAGATTATTAACATCACACCAATGGGCTATGTGGTTTAGATCTGAGTTAAGCCGATCAACGTTTTGGGTGGTATTATGGGGTTTAAAAGAGATATATAATTGGAGATCATCTGCATACATATGATATTTACAATATTTAATATTTTCTACTATGTCAGTACTATACAAAATGAAAAGTAACGGCCCCAGAATGGAGCCCTGCGGAACTCCTCTGTCTACCGTTGCGGTCGATGAATTTAATGTTGTACCACTACCGTCGCGTACCTGAACAAACTGTTTACGTCCGGTAATATAACTCTCAAACCATTTTAACGCAAATGAGTCAAAACCATAGTAAGATAATTTCGATAGAAGGAGTGTGCTATTTATAGTATCGAAAGCTCTAGAGAAGTCGAGCAACACTAAAATAGTCCCTTCACCACCGTCTTGGGCTGCGAGGATATCATCAACTACATCTAACAAGGCAGTAGTAGTGCTGTGACCCTTCCTGAATCCTGACTGTTTTTTCGGTAAAATATTATTGAGCTCAAGATAATGTGTAAGCTGGGAACAAACCACTTTTTCAAGTATTTTAGATAAAAAGGGTAAAATACTAATAGGGCGTAAATCTTTAAAGTTTTGAGGATTTTGATGTTTCGGTATAGGTTTAATAATAGCAGTTTTCCATAGTTCAGGAAAGACACCGGTGATTATAGATTTATTAAGTATACTAGTTATTATATGTAAAGTATAAGGGAGGGTAAGGAGAATCATTTTCAATGTAATGCCATCAATGCCTTCAGCATTTGTGTTAATAGATCGAATTATCTTACACACCTCAGATTCAGTTACAGGCTTTAAAGAAAAAACAGAGGAACTATATCTATCAAACTCGTATTTAGTCAAGTGTGAAATTCTAACGTTATTATTTCCAGGAAGGTCAAGAAACTGTTGATTTATGCGATCAGGATGACTTATGTGAAAGGGCAATTCTGGATCATTACGCTTAAAGTTGGCCACATCTTTTTTAATATTTTTCCACAATAAACTCGGGTATTTTATGTTATTGTTAATGTGATGGTTGAAATATGCAGTTTTTTCCGAGTGAACAGCAGAAATTACAATGTTCTTAAGTTCTTTATAATATTGTTTGTGAGCATCAGATTGAGTCAACTTACAACGAGCGTGCGCATCATCTCTTAATATCATCATTTTTTTAACATTGAAGGTTATCCAAGGGTAAGATTTATTTTTGAACAAAACTGTTTTTTTAGGCGCAAATTCATCAAACAACAATAATATATATGAATTAAAAACCTTTACCATATCGTTGACATTATAACTTTCCAAGTTATCCCAAGGAATAGATTTAACTTGCTCATTAAATACTTCCAAGTCAATATCATGCAACGGTCTATATGTAATATGCTTTGGAAAAGGTTTACTCTTCTTGACATTAATTTTAAAGCTAAGGAACGCATGACTACTGAGATCAGGTATATGATCGACACACAAATTCTGAACTTGCAAATTAGAACAAACTAAATCTATTAATCGTTACAGATATACGTTATTTTAACTTACTTTAAAAAAAGCCAGGGTGCTGGTAACACACTGTATATCGAATAAAATTACTTACAAACTATTATACGAGTTAGTGTATTTTCATCTTTCTAAACAATAATGGACAAAATTTGAGCAGTTTTTGAATAAATGCCATATGAGTATTTTATGGTGAAATGCAGGGTACGCTTTATATAAGAGATTTTTTTGCAAATGACAGCTCTTTCGTCGACGAGCACGCGTGCCGCTCGAGGGCGTCTAATGAGAGGGCATCGCCGTCGATTGCGCGCTCTCATTAAAATTGATCAACCGATTTAGTTAAAACTCGGCGCGATTAATGGCGCGCTGATGACGGCGATTACGCGCGGGATTATCCCACGCGGACATTTTGTTAATTACGTTTCGTTTTGTTACGTGTTTTATTCAATTGGTGTCCTTTTATTCATTTTTTATAACGCTCTATATTGAATTAGCTACTTATACATACTTACTGATGTAATTATAGAAGTATTAAATCTTGGCACAAGACATTATTTTAGGATGCGGCTGTATATATACTAACCATAACAACTCTAGAATAATATGTTTTTGTAATTTAGGTATCTCAGTTGTATTTTGTGTAAAACAATAAAAGGCAGCGCTAAATAAGCTCCTTGTTCAGTGAATCGCGCAGGGGCAAGGATCAAACAAGATTTACTTATAAGTTTAGTACAATGTATTGCTTTGCGAAATGTACCTATTTCTTCTTCTTCTGCCTATCGTTACTAATAAGTTATCTATTCTTGAGCTACGAGGTAGCTCTACAATTAAGTTCTTTTCTGATGACCTCAGTCAGACTCGGTATTTAGTATCTAAGTAGACTTTGAAACATAATTTAGAATTTCATTGAAATCCTTGAAACCGAATCGTATCTGATTTTCCTATTGGTTTAGTTTCAGACAGCAGTGGCCACGATTACCTAAATATTACTATCCTACAGAACCTTGAAACCCGAGCCATTCCTCGATTCCTGTACACGCGCGTCAATGCACACCTCAGAATTCAATAACTGGATACCTCCGGCGACCGGCGACGGCGACCCGGCCGGCGGGGCGCGGGGTGCGGGGCGCGGGGCCGAGGGGGAGGGGGCGGCGCGCGCGCGGAATGCAGATGAGGGCAAACAGGAGCGCGGGCGCCGCTCGTTAGCCGACCGGCTGCTTACAAACACGACCTTCAAAAATGTAATAATCCTACCTCTTTCTCACAGATAAGGTAAGAGTTTAAGAGCAAGAGGAACAGCACGAACGAAACTTCTTACAGTGTAGTGGAGAAAGTAAGGGCTCGTTGAGGGGACACACATGCAGTTATCCTTAATTTAGTTGTCCGTTCAGCTCTTTTAAGATTGGGGTTTCCTCACCGTTGATTGTAGCTAAATTTGCGTTCAAATTGCAATGTGCTGAATCAAGAGAAACATTTGTATTTTCTGTCATGATTAAATGCCTATTCATGAGCCTTAGCCTGACGCTAAAACACAAATAAAGTAAAAAAGGAAAGCTGTGAAGTACTTAATACTGTCAGCATTTTAAAGTACTACTGCTTAGGCCCTTATATTACACTTTTAATGATCGAGTGTTGCGCGAAAAGTAAACGCAATACCTGCCGGCAGCTTTCGAGGCGCGTCAAAGGCTCGGTTTTTGTGCAACAAAGCGGCGCCTGGATTAGCATGCCGCGGGCGGTGTTACGGCGGACGGGCCTGCAGCCGCTCGTATAGCGCTGTTATATCGCTAAAGGAGGCTTGACGTGACTTGTCTCGGAAACTGTGCGCTCCAGATAAAATCCGTAGTAATATATTGGATGTGATAAAACACCTTTTACAAAATGTTCATAATATTTATATGTACCTAGACATTTAATGGTCACAAAATTAAATACATAAGTATCAACGAAAACTGCATTATTATAATGTTCGGCGTGACAAACTCATCTCATAATATTTTTACTATCTTTTCACACGGTTTTAAATTCGAATGTTATTATTAATTAATTTTCCCGCGTGGTTGCCGGGTTAGAATAGTGCCACTCCATGTCCTCCCGTGGATATCGTAAGAGACGACTAAGGGAATAAAGGCTGTGTAGTAACTGTTAGGCGATGGACTTGCAACCTGTCACTAATACACGTAAACATCTTAGCCTAATTGTGCAAAATGTTGTTTCAGAATTATTAACAAGTTTTTAGAGCTATTAGTAATTCTGTAGCTCTGCCTACAACACTCTGGGAATAAAGGCGTGAGCTTATGTATGTATGTAATTAATTTCAAATTACGTTCAAAACAAAATGTACACGTGCTGCAAGTTTCTAGAACTGCGTAAGTATGTGGCGCGGCCGCGCGTGCCGCGAGCATGCATCTTATCAAGGATTATAATTATTAATCTTATCCAAACCACGCGTACAGGAGCAGCTTGTGCCGGAGTCGTCCAAACGAGTGCACTCCTACACAAGTTCATACAACCTTGGGAACCTTGAGACCTTTTTAAGTTATGCTTCTGGACGAAAGTATCGTGTTTCGGCGGTTTCGGGCAAACTATCCGGAGCGAACATAACGCTAATTTTGGCAAAACAGGGCCTCTTTAATCTGCCACCTCGGTGTTAGTTTTAAGTTTTATGTGGATATGTATGTTAGTCTATAAGGTATTTGTAACAGGGCCTCGTTGCTCCAAATAAAACTTATCCTTATTCTTATATCAATTGAATAGACCTTAATCCTTGATATAACTGCGACCGTAGGGGTTAAGAGCCGATATCTCATATCAACAACCCCACCGATTTTTTATTTTTATAGCGCGTGAATCAAATTATTCGTTTGGTATCTACGGTGCAATATACAAACACAGATTCACGCTTCAGTCTTAAAATCTCCCTTACTGCCCTCACTACGAAAAAGGGCGTATGTCTCATAGAATAGCGAATATATTAGTGACCTTATTTCTTAAGACAGGGCCTCAATTTGCTTTGACTATAAAATTGCAAATGCGTCCTATTTATTTAGAAAGACAGCTTTGTTTTCGTCATTGCAATTTTAATGTCTTGTTAAGGTCAATTTTAATATCCATTCGCGTTTCTTCAAGCTTTAAGTTTTCGCTGTCGTGGTTTTTCCCTGTCTCTTCTATTCCTGTATTAATTACGAAATTGCGATTTGGTGAAATCTTGAACGTTGCGAGTAAAAAAACATTTGTTTTCGATATCTATTCTATTTTGAATATTGAATGCTTAAACTAATCCATATCAATAAAAATAAAGTTATAACCGCGATTAGTTCCAGCGATATTCAAACGAGCATACCTTGACAGATTACAGGCGATAAAGACGCCGATGCCGACCGATTTATCGAATTATTAACTCGCTCAAAACGACAGCGGATTAAACCGGATACTTCGGATATGCGCGCTAGATGTCGCTAGCAAACATTCTGACGGACCTAGACTAAACGTTTCCTGTAGCTTAGATAAGGCTAACAAGCACAAAGGCTACCTGATGATAAGTGGGAACTGAGACCCAAAGATATTTGCATTCTCGAGACTATAATCGTAAGACTGCAAATTTCCAACCCTGAGACCTGCTTCTATGCTAACAAATTCACAGGTTGTCTTATCCCTACACCAGAACACACCAACGCGAATACTGCTGCTCGGCGGTAGTTTAACTTTTTTTTAGGCATTATCTAAACTTAAAAACTAGTTAAAATATTATTTTACTTCCTACCTATTATGGTTCATGTGATACAGCCCGCTGACAGACAGGCGGAAGCAGGATGGGTGAATAGATGGACAGACGGACGGACAACACACGTTCCCGTTGGCACGCTATATGGGTATGGAACCCTAAAAAACGTACTTACCTAGTACATGATAATATAAATAGTTTCCTCTATCGGTGACCATGAAAATTTATTAGTCAAAAATCACCTGTCAATCCTGTCACGATAAAATTTCCAAGTTTGATAACGTCGGGTTTCAATGTATTTATGAAGGTTATCTTCTGTATTCAATATCATATCCAATTTGAAACCGATCACTGAATCGACAGTGCACGAGTCATTCTTTGGGTAAACGTCAACAGAAAATGTAAGGACATAAATATTAATGACGACAATAGTAATGAATCAAATAGATTTTAAATACAAGCGCCGTCTCCTCCGGTCAACTGATAAACAAACAAACACTTATTTGAACGAGTCCTTTATGGTTCGTCGTGGGTGTCGCGGAAGCGGTCGCAGCGCCTTTATGGCGCTCGTCGTCTCAGCCGTCAGCGAGACCGCCCGCCGCCTGCGCTGGCGCCGGAAACACACCCACGTTCCAGAGTCGTTATTTGGTCTGTCAATCGAACGCAGTCAGGCCAGTTGCTTTGCTTAAGGGTTTAGTAAGCGAAGTGTCAACTGAAGGGTAACTGTCCTGGTATCCAAGATTGCAAATTAGAAAAATAAGAGCAGACAAAACACGTACTTAGAATTTAGAATGATTGTGGCATTCGATCGACTTCGTACATCTTACCAATCGCTAGCCTTAGTGCTATCAGACGTGCAGACCTGTCGGAACCGGAACCAGCTTCAAACGGAGAGCCGTGCGCGCGCCTCCGACGCTGTTGTTCGCTCTGACCTTAGCAGTTTGGGTATTTGACATTATCAGTAACTTAGTTCACAAGTGTGTAACTTTTTAAACAAGAAGCATATTGTTACAGAATTCAAAATCATAATTCCACAATAAAAATTACGATCTGAATCCACACACGCCTCTCCATTAGCTTTTATGGATAATGAATAAGTTACCTAGACGTTTATGTTGTTTAGTGTGGTGGTAACTCCGGACATTAGTGATCGTGTACATATAAACATGTCAGTTGCGTTCGTCGTCTATTCTATTAGGTCAGACATGCTTTACTAGTGTTGTATTTTATTATTTTATTTATTGATTATAACATTTATTAACAAACTTCGTTGTACAACAACGTCCCGCAAAATTGTTTCCACAGTTTGACTGTGGGATCCGCGAGTTTTAGTCTTAGTATACAAGTTACAGTTATTAAACATTACTACTTTGATAGTTAATACTGAGTCGATTTCTACGCAGTGACGGTTAAGAATAGCAGCAAGCTTTGGCGGTATCGCGCGTCCATCCATCACGCGAGGACTTCATTTACATGCGCTATCTAATCGTTATCTGCCGTAGTTTCGGCAACTGGAACTGCGCTGAATGTTTGATCCTATGTCCCGTGCCTGCGACGAGAATGATCCACTGCAGCAACATAGCTGTCTCAGATAACAGTCTTGCACTGATGAAGCGGTACCGTTACGAATATGTTGACCAAACAAATCAATAATACAGTGAAACGGTAACTGAACAGTAATAATCAGTACATATATGACAGAGTCTCCAACTTATCTTTGTATTGTACGTTACATACAAAAGCCCGTCAGAACCCTGACCCACCATAGAACAGTGTCGCAGAAACATTATAAAACAATTTGTTTGACACTTTTTACGACTTGAATCATAACCTCACCTGTGACACAGTACCTGGTACCTATATTTTCATAATAATTGAAAATAAAAACAACGTCACAGCTTAACGAAACCTCGGTGGCTGCTGATAAGATGCAGATTGCACCCCCGCGCTAAAACTGCACCCGAGCGCATCACCGCTAAGTGCACACATTAGGGCCATTTGCATAACTCCTAACTGACTCACCACTAATCAGATGCATGGGTATTTTTGATAGCGGCGCGCGCGGCGGCAGCGTAGCGGCGTGAGGCACTCATTTTGATATTGACTAAGTGATATGCTAATACAGGGTGTATTAGATCGTTTTTGCTTCGTTATTGACATCTCGGTATAGTTTGGTCTTCTTTCTACGTTTCTGTATATCATAGACCGATGTAGAAATAACCACAATACATATAAAATGGTCGCGCCAAAGTATACAGAATCAGTTAAGCCCGAATATTTCATTCATAATCATAGTAATTCCGAAGATATAATTTCCAGTAATTACGAATTTCATAAAATTCGGACTACAATGTTTTCAGTGAGACAAAATGAACCTACGAGAAATAATCACTTTGCATTTAACATAGTTTTCACCACTCAATCTTAACACCACTTTAACACATGTCATTTGATTAGGTACTGTAATATCATGTTATATTTATCATACTTATAGTATTAGTTTATGTTTTCTACTTAATTTTATTTACTCATTACCTATAATAATGTTAACTCTTTGAGCAAAATTAATGTATTAACTATATGGGTGGAAACTATTTTGGCTAATGAGTTAAGAACATTTGTTAATTTAGTTGTAATATATGTGCTGTATGTTTCCCTTTACAATAAATAAAAAAAAAAAATAGTATAGTTATTGTAGCTAGTAATTAAATCAGCAATATTGCAATGTGAGAATTTCCTGAGTATGATCTAGCCCCCACGCCGTCTCTTTGTGCCCGCTGATCAGACACACACCGGCCGCAGTGAAATGAAACCTTATCTTATTACGATAACATCTGGTGAAGCAGGAAGGAGGATAATATTTGTGTATGGTAACCAAGTAAATCTCCCCCTGTTGCCCGCGTCATGTCGCTTCTCCTAGCTGATCCAACAGGCAGACACCTGCCGCCGTATGCGTCTCCCTCATTCTGCGCTTATCTGACGTGGAACACTGTCTATTTATGATAACCTAGTACATTTAACAATTTGATGTAGTTATCAGAGAAATCCCCCATTGGATTTAAATCACCAGGCTACACCTGCCACCGGAGGGAAGTTAGGGAGGGGATCCCCGGCGGTTATCTTATCTATCAATGCTACGAAGAATGAAGGGACACTATTTGTTTATGAAAACCTGGTACAGTTAGCTTCATAGAGTATAGCATCTAACATGCAACTTTTATTTCATTTTTGAGCTGACATGCGCAATTACTTGAAAAGTCAATATGACGGACCCAATGACGCTTATTCTAGGATTTAAGTAAAAACTTTGGTTTATATTTTAATATTCAAAGATTTTTTGCTTCGCTTAAAATACTATTTATGGACGATTTTCATAAGAAAAAGTTTTTCTCCAAGTTTTAAATCTTAATGGTCATTGATTAACAAGTTTCAGCTTTCCCGAGCGGTGGAAAATGTCCAGTTTTTGCATCTCAAAGCGTAGATTGAGTTACAAAAGTAAAAGGCAAGGAGGTCGGTGAAAAATGTCGTGATCATTAATTATGTTTAATTACTGCGTCCACCCCCCGCCGTCCGCCTCGCCCCTGCGCGATTTAAAAAGGTTCTTTATAAAGAAGTGTGATTATTGACTTAATTATTCACTGAAATGAAGTCTGAAAGTCGAGATCGCGAGGAAAAGAACTGGACTTTTGCTTTATTGCTGAGTGACAGGCTTAATGGCGGAACTGGATCCTGCCACTTATT
The DNA here is from genome assembly GCA_963966035.1 of Acleris laterana. Taxonomy (NCBI): domain Eukaryota; kingdom Metazoa; phylum Arthropoda; class Insecta; order Lepidoptera; family Tortricidae; genus Acleris; species Acleris laterana. The sequence continues at coordinate 17,525,857 of OZ014451.1, forward strand.
TTGGGGAAATATCGTTCTCTTGTTTTAGAAGAAACCCTGCACCGGTTAATTCTTTTACGGACAGTGCGTTCAAATACGAGATAATGTTTTTTTTTAACACCGACGTTGAAAGAGGGGTGTGATAAGTTTAATGTGTTTACCTGTGTATCTGTGTATCTTCCGCGGCATCGGAACGCCTAAACGGTTGCACCCATGCAGATGCGTTTTTTTTAAGCTAGTAGAAAAGCGAAGGCCCCATGACACCTCCCTGAGCACCAGCTCGACGAACGTCGCATTTGCGTCAAAAACGTCGTTCGGCATTTAATGAGCGTCCTAGCGATATGCTTCATCTTTGCTCTTGATGACGATGAATTCTAAAATAATTGGTTCTTAACCCACTTTGTTGATAACCCGTTCCAGAAATATTCAAATTGTACATCCTTGCGTGAGTCTACGCGCGCGGAGATTTGTCAATATTGTAGTATAATAAAAACCGGATAAGATATCTATCATGAAGGGGAAAAGCTTGTTCGCTTCGAAAAAGTAAATCTTGAATCTTTTTACGATCTTTTCTTGAGAAGGTTGAAAGCCCTAGCCATCTATCACGAGATTCAGCGCACCCTGACAGCACCGCTCTCGCTCGCTTTTGCCTCATCACTATCGCCCGTCCCCGTCTTACACTAACCGTCTTTTGTCTTCGTCCAGGCCGCGCTAATTAGGGCTGTTAAGTCAAAGAGAAATGTTCTCCGATGATTAAGATTCCTTTATAAAGTAAAGGCCTCTGTTTTTTGGACTTTTGTGTAGTTTGTAGTAGGAGCCCCTCATCCGTAATGTTGGTAAATGGGTCTTGGCAAGTCTGTTAACAAAAGTTTGTGCTCCAACGTTTAACACTGCGCACGTTTAATGGTTATGGGTAGCCGATTCACATTGTTGCATCTCCTGCATAAATTATACATTAACAACTACACCTAAATTCGTACCAGCAGCTGTGTTTACTGCCAGGCTCCAGGAATATGGTTGATAAACCTGTAGGCCATGCTTAATGCTATCGCATACGATTTGGTAATCTACTAAATGTAAAGAATTGACATAAGCGCTCATAGCCAGCGACCGTCCGGCATCTTTCGTCAATTCTATGCATTTTCGTCGACGGTAACAATCGCCAAATACGTCATATCTAGGCATACAAGTTTATTTTTTATTATATTTCTAAAAGGTTGAATAATATGTTACCTACTCGTTTTTTTCAAGCGGCTTCATTTTCAAATAATATTATTATGTAATATAAGATGACGCCAGTTCTCAGAATCCCATGGAAGCCTTTAAATATATTTACAAGGGTATCGATGAATAAAACAAAATAATTCATAGTCGTGTTTTATTGAGAAATTTCAAGTTTTTAACATTAGTTTTATATAAATTCAGTTGCTAGCGCACTCTACACAACCTGCACTATCCAGTCTTCCCGCGGCCCGCGCCTCTCCAGTAGCTCTTCATTCAACAAAATACATCAACAGACATTACTTCATTACCGAAGCCCAAACTAGCCACAGGTTTACATTAAGTCATTGCTGTAGCTGGTCTTGGTTCCTGTTTTTTGTTTCTTAGGATGAGTTTAACCTTTAGCCACTTGTATGAATTTCAATTTCAATAGTCTTACAGCTGGTGGTGGTACATGCCCTTAAATTTAAATATTATTTAATATTTTAGGAACGGTAATGAAATAAGTTTGTTCAACGAGACTATAGTAGTCGGATAGCTGTCAGTGTTCATCAGTCACTCATCAGTCAAGTCATGTTAATTAAAAGTAAAATCATTTCAATGTGCCAGTAAAAGGTGAAATAAAGACTATGGAAACAAGTAAGAAAGTTACTTTGTAAGTACCTATGTAATTTTATAATGCGTAAATACCTATTTACGCTATCATTCGTCTATTTCTCCTATTTTTCAAAATCCTTTAAAATCGTCAATTCGGTCGTGACGGCACCGCGTCGTGGTCGTGTCGCGTGTCGTGTCGGCCGCGGGCGCACCTCACTAACCAGCTCTACGCTATCATATAATTAACTATTCATATATTACACATACGATCACCTGTGGTTGCACTCTTATTGCTATAGTGAGTTATCGTACAGTCATAAATCTCTGTATCAAAATATTACAATACCCCCTCCCCCCGCACTGTACACCCCCCGTTTCCGCCATCCGTCTATTTACAAGTAGTATAAATGACTAGAAATAAGATATACTTTGGCTGAATCTTACCCTAATATAATAGGTATTCGAATAAAAAATTAACAACTATTTAATTTATTTGACCTGTCTTGTAATTCGTTCGGTGGCGCCGCCTGGCGCTTCTTTGTTTTCCGTTATATAAGTTTGTTACTAAGAATTAATTTTCAATAACATCACTTTCCAGTGATGATAATTTATTTAACTAATATATTTTTTATTATGACAAAATGTACAGTCAAAGGAACGGTCAAAATGAAGTAAAATATCTTTGAAGGTAGGGACAGACCACAGTCACAGGAGCACTGGCTGCTCCTG
>OZ014452.1:0-120700 GCA_963966035.1 Acleris laterana
TACATACGGCGACTGCAACGGTGTAAAGAATACGGCAGTCGACTGAATTCAGCGATCGACAGCTGCAACTGCCTAGCTACGTGATCGAAGTAGGCGGACAGACCTAAAGTAATGTAAAGACGACGTTCATTCGCCGCAGTAGTTTGAAACAACTTCGGCGACCGCATTACGGGAACGACTCAGTGTAATCAAATCACCGTTTAACTTTACCTGTGTTTTAAGCCATCGTGAAGCAAAATTTACGGCTCTTGCATTGAATACCCGCAGCCAATTGTGCAGCATCCACTACAACAACGCTCTCGTTCCGCACCATCATCGGTGCCGTCAAGACAAAATTATGCCATTGCGAGAGCTAAAATAAAAGTCAGTGTTTTTTAAATTGTTTTCGGCCGAATGTTATAAATCCGAAAATAAAAATGGTTAAAGTTCAAGTCGTCAAAAACAACTAGGTGTCAAAAGTGGGATATTGATCATGTTACTTCTTCACCTCACCATCCGGAGTCAAATGGGAGGGAGTCGCGGGCAACAGCTGGTGCTACATTAAAACGCTTTAGCTTTGTAGTACTAATAGCTAGTACTTGTACTACTACTTATTCTGTGTCAATAGTCTCCTGAGTAAAACCGTCGACAGACGGACGACGGACAGACGGACATGGTGAAATAAAAAGGGTTGTTATTAAGTAGTATTAAAACAAAGTAAAAAAAACACAAAGCCGCCTTCAAAAAGCAATACATAACATCTTTTAAATGTTAGGTAATAGGTCAGTCCAACTGAAGTCTGCTTTTGGTTAAAAATATTGTAGGACGCCGACTTCAGTTGGACTGACCTATTAGCTACCATTTTAAAAGAAGTTATTTTTTGCTTTTTGTAGTCGGTGTTTTGTTTTTTAAACTATAATTTTATTTTATACTTTTAAGTCATCATAATTATGCTGTTATGTAGTCCCACTTCTCAATTAATAAGAAACTATAGAACATTTAAATCTCGCCGCAAGCAACGTCGCGGGAAAGTCAGAGTCATATATTTAAACCTAAGTATGCTTCATCATAGTCGCTCAACTATCTTAATCGAAATATTTTGTCAGCACGCTTGAAATATATACCGTTTAGGAGTTCCGGTGGCCATCTGTGGTCTTCATTATCAGTTCCACTTCACCAAATAGTGCTTTCCAAGAACAAATACACGAGTTACTATGAACAACACCAAAATCACTATAGGTGTGCCTATACATTTTGAAGAGTTCCGTTGATTCCTCATAGATTCCATCATCTTAATCTAAGATCTTAATTTTGATAAAAATGGGACCAAACAGAAAGCACTAGCTTTCAAATAAAAAAAGAATCATCAAAATCGGTTCACCCAGTCGAAAGTTCTGAGGTAACAAACATAAAAAAAGAAACACAGACGAATTTTGGGAACCTCCTTTTTTGAAGTCTTTTAAAAAGCAACAAGGTGTTGTTTGTTTGTATTTCACTTCAAATGCACTTACCTAAATATCTCAAGTCTTCGAAATAAATAATATAATATCACATATCATACATCACTTAAGAGCTTTCGTATAATAGCTTTCTAATGTTTGAAGCATTTTATTTTCGGTGACTCAAGTTTGTTCTATCTAAATAAATAATTACTAATGATAAGGTATACTTAATTTAGTACTAAATACTACACCTGTTTAAAACTTCAGCGCGATAGTTCGAGACATCGTCTCGGTTCCCGCTCTTGTACACTGGGGTTATAATTACTTGCTTTAATAACGCATCAGGGAAGACACCATGGCTAAAACACAAATTCACCAGTGAGTTATTATGGCGACCATAGTATAGGTAGTACCAGCAATTTTCAATAATTGAGTAGGGATATCATCCCAGCCAGGAGCACTTCCAGAGTTAAGGTTCATTAGGACTTGGAACACTTCGCCAGGGTTCGTCTCAAAGAGAACAAAGGAATTCGTACGTTTTAAGAAATGTTTTTAATATTATTAGTTTGCCAGCAACTCTATCTGCGTAGAACTCGTCTATCGCTTTTCTCTCGGGAACCATTATCAAGATAAAACTATATTTTATTTTAATCCTGGATAGTATATAATTGAGTGCCAAATTTCATCCAAATTCGCTCAGCCATTACGTGTCTGAAAGATAAACATCCTTCCATTTTTTTAGAGCTTGCATCCGAACTGCGGTATAAGTAAATGTCTATATACCTACCTATGGACGAAATTTCATCTTTGTAACTATCATAGGTTCAAACAGACAGACGGACATGGCGAAACTATAAGGGTTCCTAGTTTGACTTCAGGAGGGTTATTATGACATAGCTATGCCATTCTTTTTACGCTGAGAGAACAGGACGGAGCTATATAGTTTCTATAGCTCTGTCCTTTACGCTCCCCATAAAATGAACTGCAAAGCTATGTCATAATGACCCCCCAGATCCCTAAAGAGGTACCTACTTAAGTATCTGTTCAACAGTGAAAACAAACAGACAGCGACACGTCATGTTTATAATAACACACAAGACTTTGCGCGTTACTCTATCCACTCGGATAGAGTAAGTGAAACTTGTTTATCGCTTTTCCCTTGGAAATATCCTACGTCTTTTCAAAAACTTAAATATTTACTTAATGCTTACTTATAAGAAATTGAATCATATGCGCGAAAAGAAAATCTGCGAAGTGACGTGTCGGTGAAACAAGGAGACACCGTGAAATCAACTTGCAAGAACTTTGATTGTACTACGTACGAGTCTTTTGCTCCGTTAGTCCAAACATGGTTTTAAAAAGTAAAAATCGATTTCATATATTGTCGCGGCCGCTGCCATTGATAAATAATAACGTTTTTCACGACCAATTTCGCGGGCCTGCCCTGCCTGTGTGGTTATGTCATAATGTGACCGTTTAAGCACGGTCTGTGGGATCGCAGCTTAAGACGATAATTTCTGAGGATATCGCAGAAGTTAGAACACTCGTTTAAATCGGTATTCCCCCTGAAATTATTAAATATTTAATATTCTGTAATAAAATAAGGTATCTCAACTATGTTAAATCTTATTTAATTTAAATTGTATACGTCATTGTAGAACACGTGTATCGCTGTTCGCTATCGTCTATATCGCTAGAGGTGAAGCACGCAGTGCGAGTTAGAGCCCAATGGCAACGCTCTGTGGTTGCCCCAGCTAGGGGATTAGGAATTAAAGTAAGTCTCCTGTTTTCGAGACCAAACTATTGAGTTCCAATACGGTGGGTCTACGTTAAGAATAGCGGAGATTCTGTCGCCACCTTCCAACTCCATCATCAGATCACCTCTTAGCTACGATAATATTGCGTTCTCATAGAGTTTACATACCTATGTGGTCCAAATTTCAGCCCATTCCGTTAACGGGAAGTGGGTCAAATTTAATTTGCAAGATTTGACCCGTACATACCTACATACATTGCAAGTTAAATAAATGCTTGTAAAAATCGGAAATGAAAAGTAAATGGGTATTATTTTGTAGGGATTTTATCAGTTCAGTGAAGCCTGAAAGGCTGAGAGACAGACACATTTTCCAATTTAATCAATAGAACATATGGAATCTGTGCGTGACCCATTCATGTGAAATACCTTCTACGGTCCAATTATTGCAGCCAGGTACGAAGCACACCATAACACATCATGCAACGTGAAAAATTCTATGAAAAATTCGGAAATGAATTTCTCGCTGAAATTGAAACAAAAATTTGAACAATGTCAAAAAATGTCAAGACAGTTACTTATTGTGTTGCCATATTGATTCAATACAAATTGTCATAAATTATATATTTTTGCATTTTTATGAAGCATAATATATATTTCAAAATAACAAAAGTAAATAAATATCCTTTTTTGTATTAATGTTACATTTTTGTTTGGTTCCTAAAGTGCATTTTTTTTAATCCATCAGCAACACTGACATAAAAGCGATACGAAAAAAAACTCGTCATGTATCGAAGATGGCGCTCAATCATAAGGCGGTCGTTGAAGCGCTTACACCGTTGACCAAGAGTCTATTATTGTTTAATCCACGCGCCATATTAATTATGTCAGAGAAGAATGAAAAGCGAACCATATCAAATGTACTAAGTTGCCATAGCATGATAGTAAGCAGTTGATATCCTTGTTTCTTGGCCGTTTAATGTATTGTGTTGTACATTTATTTTGCCAGGTGGCCTTATGAAATCAATGATCATGCATTTGCAATGACATTGTGCGATTTGTGCGTTTTGTGCCCGTGTTGTTTTGTCACAGCCAGCAAAGTTTTGAGGTTAAGTTTTTAGGTAATAATAAATAATCCAAGTCCCGTACAGAATAATTTAGTTTAGTGGTGCTGGCACAAACAAAAGTGTATCACTATGAATACCCGAATACTGCAACGGTTGATTGTGCCGCTTTATGTTAATTCAATCAAATCGTTTCCTAGCCTAAACACCGAAAGGATTGCTACCGCGAACAATTTAAACTTTGCTGCAATTCGAAATTATGCGAAAGGCAAAGATAAAGGGAAAGAAGGAAAGAAAGGTAAGGGCAGTAAAGTTGACATCAACCCGCTGATGATGTCCGAGTTAGTTCCTGTAGATAAGTTAAAGGAAAGATGTAAAGCAGCTATAGAAGACATGAAAGAGGACTATGCGAAAAACTTATCGTTGCGTTCTACAACCGGCTCAATTGAATCTCTTTCAGTTAAATATGACGGGAAAGTGTACGAGCTTCAAGAATTAGCACAAATAGTGAAGAAAAATCCCAAAACGATTGTTATAAACTTTTCCTCATTTCCTCAAGCAATTCCTGATGCCTTAAAATCTATTCAAACGTCAGGTTTGAATTTAAATCCTCAACAGGATGGCACAACCCTGTTTGTACCGGTCCCTAAAGTCACAAAGGAACACAGAGAGCAGTTGGCGAGGAATGCTAAAGCACTGTATATAGTTTGTAGAGACACTATCAAGGATGTACAGAATGACTTTATAAAGAAGGCAAAGAAACAAACTGGAGTGTCTGAAGATTTAGTGTTCAATGTGAACAAGCAGATTACAGCAATGTGTGAACAGTTCCACATGGAAGCCAGGGGTGTGTATGAGGTCAAATATAAGGAGCTCCTTGGTGCAAAGTGATGTGTTGCATTTACAAGATAAACTACTTATTAGCTTTAAGTAGGCATTGGTATGTTACAGAATAATTTAAATGTAAAAACTAACTCGTTATTAAAATTACTGTAACAAAAATGGTTTTATTCTTATTATACAATAAGTGTGGGTCTACAATCTACCCTGCTACGTCCCAAAGTTGTGAAACCCTGAAACCCTTATTATTCTTTAGGAACACCTAAGAGAAGTTACACCTAAATATTGTTACCAGTACTGATAATAGTACTAAAACAACCATGTTCAGTGAAGGTAAAAATTTACAGGAAGGTTTAAATTGACCAGTAAAATAAACAACACACATAATTGGTGAGTTCTGACCACAGGTTCTAACCCCAGTACACCTAAGGAAACCTAATACCAGACAAGTAGGTGCAGTTATGGTGTCCTTTCCTAATATTACTCAGAGGCTCCTTAGAGTAATGAAGTCAAGTCAAATCAACCAAAAGGAAAAGACCAAGTATCTGTTGACCAACCTATTAAAGAAGTTAATAATGTGTATACTTTCTTAGTATTCATATATCTAATCTCAGTAACCAGTACAAATTAATGCCTATTAGTAATGCCTTTTAGATACGTATTAGTTTTCTAAGTTAACGTTTTGTTTCTGCTTGTTTGGCGTGTTTCTTGAAAAAGTTTCTGCTTTGTCTTCATCTGTGGTAAATTTCATGGATGACAGAATACACACCTGTCAGTTGTCACAACAATAATTCTGTTTTGAATCTTCTAAAATAGCGCCACTCGACGCAAATTTTATGGATCCGCGTAAAAAAACTAGAAACTACGACAGAGTGATGTCTAGGGTATTCAACCGGTCACGTTCCAGTCTTCGATCTAGTTCGAACGTAGCGCGGCATGAAGTGTTGCCGTCAGTGGGGGTTGGCGCGAAACCATCTGTTTCTGCATTGAGTTCTAGTGTTTTCAATGAGCTTCCGACCGTATTGAATGATTATGTGCCAGAAATGGACGTTAAAAAAGGAGTTAAGAGACCTTTAGTAAAGCCTAGACGAACTTTGAAGTCGTTAGACCCAGGTAAAGCGAGGTCTCCGCCGCAAGCGTCGAGAGCTCGGGCTATGGAGTATGGTCGTAGTGTTAGGGCTCGTAGCTCGGCGCCTATTGTAGTAAGCAGTAAAGGAGACGAGTGGTCGGAGTCCCACGTCCGAGAATGTTATTCTAGTAGGTCTCACATCAGACTGAAGGAATTAAAAGTAAGTCAACAGTTTTTTTTTCAAAGAATAACCATATGTTTTAGTCTTGTAACAGCGTAAAATCAACTTACCGTCACTAAGTGCTTTGCTGAGATGATTGAAGTGTCTTAATTAATTATACTTCCTTCTATTTATTAGAGTCTCGCCACTCCACTTCCTTTATTTGAGGCACTTAATTTAGTCTCTAAGATAAGGAATAACTCTCTAATTGAAAACCAGGATTAATATACCATCTGGAAACTTTATATTAGTATTCTGATAAAAATTTAATTAAGTTTCCCTTTTCTTAAACCTAGTTTGATTTATAAGACTCTTGGATATATTGTAGTTATTATTAGGGTCTTTATGAAAAATCAAAAAAGATATGGAAACATATAAAACTGGTTTTACATATTAATTACAACATATTAAAAAATCATGGAATTGGAGTTAATGTAGGGGGTGTGAAACATTATCAACGGGAACAATATTTGTAAGTTTTTTTTTACAGCTACATGATTTATAAGTTTTGCTTCGCAATCCTCTTCATTGACCAAACTCATATTGCTAAAGTTTGAAAATATCTAATCTGTTCTTGCATATACTGGAAGCCAGTATAACTTGCGGACAAGGTTAATTAATACAAACCATTGTTTTTTCAGAATGAGATCAAAGCATTCCGTGAGACCGATAAGCTAATGAAACTCCGTAGTAACTTGTACAAGAGTTGTGGAGTGGTGCTGGACGATATGGGAGAGGTGGCGAAAGACCAGGCCGTACAGGCAGACCCAGTGCCAGGTAAACAACATCTTTATGATTAACATTTCGGAGTGCACTAATACCGTTAGCAGAGATCAATAAGCAATACCATACCACTTTGCGTCTTAATACACCACTTGTATTGACTCATTTTGTTGCAATTATCTACATAGGTTAGGCTGAAAATGTTAACGTTGTATTTTACCCTCACCCTCTTGTCAGAAAAGGAAAATGAGCAACCATTATTCTATTATTAACCTTTCGGAACCCACTGACATCTTAAGATGTCATAGCCATATTACGTTGGTGCCCACTGGCATCTTAAGATGCTCTAATACCTGCGTTCGAATTTACACCTATAGTTTCGGAAATATGGTTTATTTCTGGATGTGTTATTATATTTTAGGTAGGGAATTTAACGACATCCTGTATTTCACTTCCTAGAATACCCACTGGCATCTCATGATGCCAACGCTTTGCGCCAATAAATGCGTGGGCTCCAGAGGGTTTGACGTTTCGCAAAGTTGGGTTCCGAAAGGTTAAAAGCAGCAGGGACAGGTACCACAGCTGATCAAATTGTTAAAAAAAAACAATTAAAAAAGTGTTAAATGTAATTTAGTTGAGCTTGCCTTGGTTGTGTATTTGGAAACTGCCATGATGTTCACTCCTTTAGAATTATAGTGACCTAATTCAAAATTTTCAGCGTTCAACTTCGAGTCATAAATTTATTACTGTAGAGACCTAACCCGAAATCCCAAATTTGCTAATTAGGTCACTATAATTCTAAAGATGCGGATGTTTAAAAATATATGTTTGTTCGGTTTTTATTGGACTTGGACTTCCCAGGAAATCTATGATTTCTAGAGATGGGCCGACTAGTCGCCGACTAGTCGGGAACGCCGACTATTCGGCACCATTTGTAGTCGGCTATTAGTCGGCGACTAGTCGGCAAAAAATGCCGAATATTCGGCACTTATTTGCCTAGGAAAATATAGGAAGAATTTAAACCATTTTATAACAAACTTATTTTACATTTAAGTTTTTAATGCACAGGATGAATAAGGGAAGGACTGTACAATATATGTCATTGATTATAAGTGACACATATTTGTACATATGAGCCAGAAATAATATTAACATTATTATTATTTAAAAATATAATAATACAATCATTGAGGAATTATCTGAAGGCAGTAACCATTGTTTATAATATTATGTACCTATTAGTATCATCGACATTCAATTTTATTAGTTTTTCTTACTTTTCTACTTTTATTATTTTTTATTTTATTAGTTTTTCTTACTTTTCTACTTTTAATTAACGTTATTAACGTCACGAAGCACGCCGGCGAAATAATAACGTAAACAAAACTGGTCAAAACATAACCGCGAGACGAATGACGCGAGAAACGAAGCGACACGAACGTTTCCGATTGCACCCGAACTTAGCTACAAACCTACGATCGGCATTGCCGACTAGTCGGCCGATTAATCGGCAATTCAAGAACCGACTAGTCGGCCGACTGGCTAGTCGGCAAAATCCCTAGTCGGCCCATCTCTAATGATTTCTATAGGATGTTTGATAGGATAGGATGTTTGATTGGGAAGATGAATTCTTGTGGAATGTGGCAAGATAGTTGTAAATATTACCAAAACAACTGTAATTATTTTATGTATTAAGATTTTTGACGGAGATGCAACTCTAGTTCACTTAATAAGGCTAGGTTAGGTTAGATTAGTAAAGTACTTGAGCTTTACACTTTTTACTTCATTTCATTTATTCTGCTCTCAAGCTTAGTAGCGTTATTCATGCATGAGGGTCTATAATATTAAACAAATCCAGTCCTATTGGGCAGATAATGGGTATCATATTATGTGTATCAAAATCACTATACTGTTTAAAAATCTGTAAAAGCGCCACTACAGTTTCTATTGGTAGTTCAGCAGTACTCGGATAGGTGGCGCCATTGGTATGGTGCTCTAGTGGAACTTTTATAATACTGATTTTCTTCTTCGTTTCCAAGTTGACTGTCGACTTAAACGTTTTATTATGTCATTAAATAATATAAATTAGTAATTCTAGATACATTTTAGTATTATTAATTGGGTTTGGAATGTGACCGCGATTTTGAGCCTCCTATCATCTGGCCGAAATAGCTCAGTTGGGAGAGCGTTAGACTGAAGATCTAAAGGTCCCTGGTTCGATCCCTGGTTTCGGCAGTTCTTTTTGTATTTTTTCCTTATTTTTCATATTGCAAATTGCAATTTACATACAAATATATATTAAGGGTGTTTATTAGTGAATCAAATAAATATTTTTGTTTCAGATGAAACTCCGTGTTTAAGGTAGTGTGTTAATTTTAATAATTACGTATTTTTTTTACAATGCCCCATGCCGTTATTATCAACTATCAAGTTTGTTTTATTCGCTTCATTTAAGTTAATTTGTTTTTCAACGTATTTTACTTCTCGAATCGATTTGTATATTTTTCATATTTATTTCTATATTATTTTAAATGTTTTGCAACACAACAGTACAAACAAATTCAAGGTGACATTACAAAACGTTATCTGGTGAGCTAATAGAATATGAGCAAATATTTGGAGCGGGTAATCATCGCCTCTTTAGCTCAGTGGTAGAGCACTGGTCTCGTAAACCAGGGGTCGTGAGTTCAATCCTCACAGGAGGCATCTTGATTTATTTTTGCTTTTTTATTTTTTATTCTACCGCCTGTAATGTTTTTATAAGGATTTTATGAAATTCCAAGATTTTTTTTTCTTATTGATGAGATGTGTTGGTAAGGTCAAAGACTCGAATTAAAACCGGCCAGCGCAGTTATGGTATATGCCCGTTATGTTACCTGTCTTTATGTTTACCGTTATGTTTACACGAAACAGGGAACTCTCTCACAATTCCCCTGTCGTCGCCCACCGGTATACCTTTGTCCGTCTCGGTTTGGTACCTTACAGAAGCAATCTTTATTTTTTTTGACCGAGCGTTTTTGCTTCGTAGACATTCATAGGAGTTATTGCCAAACTTTTTTATGTTTTATTGCGGTGAAAACAACCCTGCGTTTTTTACCAAATGCCCTTAAGGCAATAAAATAATTGTATAGACATGGGGTGTATTTGTATTATAGTAAAAATATAATGGTTTTCAATCACAAACGTCAAATAAATTGTTAGGAGCAAGGGCAAGTTGTAGATCTGTTTTCCTTTTGACCTCAATCTTTGAACTAATAAAAGCAATACAAGACAAGTGTAAAAGTGTTCTTTTACAAGTTTGTTATTTTATTTGAAAGTCTGTCCTGACTAAAGGATGTACAGTCACGAGATTTGGTACCCCCCTTAGGTCCAAAGTCAATCTGACATTCTACAACGTTAAGGTTGAGTTTCCTAAAAGTTACAAATGACTTGACATCTCTAATGACATTAACGAATTCAAGCATATTTTTCCTGAAATGGATCCCAAATTAACGCTCGTGACCGTACCTAGTAAGTTAGCCGTAATTAATCGTATTTGATTTTAAGTTTTTCACTGCACATTACTACGCATTAAAAAAACTATAGTTTGGTTTGGTTGATTAAGTATATTTTTACACATTCCGCTTTGTCAATCACATGAAATCCCATAGTTTTCGTACCGCGTCAGTGAACGATTGGTTATATTGGTAGGTATAACACATTGATCCGTATTCGTATCGCTATCAAGTTTATTGGCGTCCGGCGTCGTTTCCGTTTCCCGCTGGCCCGCCGCCAGGGCTATTCCGGGCCGCCGTGACAGACCGGCCGACGGTGCATTCATCCACTGTTGGAGCCCTACGTGTGTTCTCCAGGAATTACTGCAATCACTTGCGAACAATGGTTAAGATTATGATCACTGTACACGTAAGCGCTGCTCAATGGTACTGGAGGACTTGGCAGAAGTTGGAGTCGAGTCTCCTTGAAGGAAGCTCGTCAAGCTGTTCCAATTTGACAATCATTTAGATGAGGGTGTTTAGTCATCCTAATACCAGGAGTTCAGAACCTGTGTAAGGGTCCGTTCTAAACTGGCTAGCCTTACAGTCAAACAATGTTAATTGAAATGAAGCGCGTGAAGCTAACCCCGTGTGCTTTAAATCCACCAAAGTAAAAAAAAACTTGTTAACTGAACAATTGTCCGCGTGTGATATCCTGGTGATTGTCTTAAAGTCTAAAAGCCATTAATTCAGAAAACAAATGGTACTCAATCCTGATTGCTATTCATTTGCTATTCCAGAAAAGTACGCATCGCATGTTCTAAGACTTCAAGTCAATGCGCATAAAATGTGTTTAAAAAAGTATTCTGCAATTTCTATCTTCATGTAATCCCTGGATTAGGTCTACATCGAGCATGCTCCAACTCGAGCTCACGTTTATCATTGAGAATGTCGCATTTCGCAGAAGCAAATCGATGCTGGCAGGGTCCGCCGCACGCCGCATTGCATTCATATGGAAATTCTGGGTTTTATGGGTGTGAAAATGAGTTTCTGAATACTTTATGAGGGTCACCCTTGCGCCTAATTTTCACGTTAAATTTAACTACTCCGTCTGTGCTGTATAACGTCCGATTATATTATCGTAGGATTTGTAGGAAGATGCCGCGTAATAAAGGCACAAGGGATACACTGCTTTTGAGTACTTATTTCAAAAGTTATAATTGTCAGGTTAGGTTAGCTTTAAAAGTTTTATTCCGATTGAGAAATCGACGACGACGAGAGAAAGAGACTTGGTTAATATGGTAGTAAGAGTAGTTGGGGAAATGCCAATAATATGTGACGACGAGTGACTATGATGCAATCGGACTGCCTATTCCTATAGTATTTGGTCAAAGATCGAACTCGAAGTTCGGAATTGCGTTATGCTGCGTTTCCACCAGAGCTGTGCAAGGCAGCTAAGCGGCGTTGCGAGGAAAAATCCACCAATAGGATAGTGAAGCTAGTAAAACAAAATAATCCTATTGGTGGATTTTTCCACGCAACGCTGCTTCGGCCTCGCACAGCTCTAGTGGAAACCCAGCATAACGCAATTCCGAACTTCGAGTTCGATCTTTGACCAAATACTATAGGAATAGGCAGCCCGATTGCATCATTAGTCACTCGTCACATATTATTGGCATTTCCCCAACTACTCTTACTACCATATTAGCACATCCATTGATTTCGGAGCACTGCGGCGCTCTCAATGAAACGGACGTCATCAATATCGTATTAATCTAATTCCGTCTCTGGTGCTTGTTAATGATAGAAGGGGAGAAGTATAGTGTTGATTTGGCTAGGAATTGCCGGAGTATATTTGGATGCTGAATCAGGAATCAGGTTAGGGTTGCCATACGGCCGGAAGATTCCGAAGACGTCCGGAAATTTCGGGACTGTCTCGCATGATCACAAATGAAGTAATAATTAAAAAAACATTACTTTTTAAAGAATTTAATTTAATTTCTGACAATCAGTTTACTAACAAATGTATGGAGCACTTTTGCAGTTTGAAATGAATTAAATAATTTTACTTAATGTGTATAATATTCTCTGAATATTTTTTGATCTGGTATTACTAAGTCAGGTAGCCAGAGAATTGCGGCGTAGATTCTCGTGGTAATATTTTATTATCAGATGTTTACTGCCGGAATGATGAGCGTCGTTACGTTTTACTGCACAATTGTACGTGTAATTGTACTGTAGTGACGCCAGCGCATGAAAATAGCTTTGTTTACGATTACATATATAAATATAGGTCCATTCATAGTGGTATTTAGTTTTCGTTTCAAAGTTCCCTTTGCTGGTGGTTGAAGTACGATGCCGCTGCGGAAATTATGCTGCTATGCGACAAAAACGACCAATGGCCGATCGCGTCTTTAGCGCAAGTCGGCGTGATTGTGATCAGTCCACAAGACGACACATGACGACGCTGTTCGTCTAGTTACCTAATAGTGACCCTGCCTACGAAGCTAGCGGTCCGGGTTCAATTCCAGAGCGACAGCTATTGGTTTCTGAGTCTTGGATGTTTTTATAAAACCAAGTACGGTTTTAATTTTTTTTTATAAAGTATCATTATCGCTGTGTATGTTGTGATACCCATAGTACAAGTCTAGAGTAGTTCGTTTTGATGCCTAGTCTGCGTGTGTCTTCATACCTCCATATAAAACCTTAGGATGAATCCTACACAACAACTCTTGACATAATATCCATTTACAGTCCGCAAACAGCTTTTGTGCTTCTGCAATTTATTTAACTGCCCATACAAGTCCTTCTATTTATGTAGAAAATAACTAAGAGGAAATATGCGCATAATAACGTATCGCGTCGCAGAATAGAACCATTAATGAGTTAATGTTTTCTATGTTAGGTAAGGCTGAAACTAACAGTAGCTGGCAAGGTAATAAACATTGTAACTAATAACTAATTATGGCGCAATAAATAAAGCATCTATTATTTTTACCTGACTGGCTAAGATGGAGACTAATGCTAATGGCTCTCGGTTGTCATCATCATATCACTTGAAAGACGTCCACTGCATGACCTAGACCTTCCCCAAGGTCCGTTTTATACTACTCGAATCCATTGGTTCCCCACTACAATATCGGGGGGGCCTGCCATCACTTCTTGTTGCCACTATACTAAAGAACCTAACCGCACGTGTACCCGGCCGGAGGTTTGCGAATCTGTAACTTGGTTCTTTTGCAATCACCGAATTTATGATTCAATTTCCCAGAGGAACTTTTGTATGCGTAAATAAAAGTATGTACTTAATATTTTTGAATATCTCCAAGATTGTTTTTTCGTGACCTTCTTACGAATACTACGCGTATGTCATCATTTAAATCCAACATAAACAACCAATACTTCTGGGAGGAACTACGTTCAAAGCTGACTAGTTTCGAGCGGTTGAGAAACAGGTTCGCGGCACGGGGCGGGTAGGATTCCTGCCTGCAGAAATGATTGCTACGAGGGCTGCCTTTTAAGTTGTGTCGTTTGGAAAAACTAAAGACAATTTAAGTGTTAAATGGTATTTATTGTTTTTCAAAGTAATCACCGTGATATGTAATACACTTTTTCATTCGATCGAACCAGTTTTCGAAACACTTATTCCAGTCCGAAGTCGGGGTCTCCAAAATGGCCGTTTTGTATGCCTCAACGGCTTCTTCAGGCGTCTGGTACCGTTGACCACGAAGTCGTTGCTTGATTTTTGGAAAAGTAAAAAAATCGTTAGGGCTTAAGTCTGGACTGTGCGGCGGGTGTTCCAGAATTTCGACGTTTTGCTCTTTTAAAAACGCAATTGTTTGCCGGGCGGTGTGCGAGCTCGCATTATCGTGATGCAGTCTTATACGACGTCTTGGGTTATTTTTTCGAAACTCGCCGATGACTTCTGGTAAACAGACAGTGGTATACCAGTCAGCATTAACCGTTTTACGATCCTCGAGCACGATGTTGGCCACGTGGCCACTTTTCGCCACAAACGTGGCGACTATTTTTTTCGAAATGCTCCGTGAGCGTATTACTTTGGTCGGTTTTGGCTCATCTTGGAACACCCAAACAGTCGACTGCTGTTTAGAATCGGGTTCGTAGGCATATATCCAAGATTCGTCACCACTGATAATGTCGTAAACATGTTTCGAGTTTCCTCGGTTGAATTGCCGCAGAGTTTTGCGACACCATCGAACGCGAGCCGTTTTTTGGTCTTCACTGAGTAAATGTGGTATCCAGCGAGAGATCAACTTTTTTACGCCTAAGTGATCATGCAAAATACTGTGAACACTGGTCCCTGAAATACTTAAGGAAGCTTCTATCTCACGGTATGTCGCATGGCGATCTTCGACGATCAGTTGCCGTACAGCATCAATGTTCTCCTGGGTTACGGCTGTTTTTGGTCGACCTTCACGATGTCTATCACCAAGACTAGAGCAACAACGTTGAAATTCTAAATACCAGCGTTCCACAGTCCGGAGGCATGGTGCTTTATCATTGAAAACCGTAGTCAACTCTTCGAAGCACTGAAGTCGCGTTAAGCCCCTTTTGAAGTTGTAAAAAAATATCGCACGTAAATTTTCCTTCGAAATTTCCATTTTCACAACTGACTTCAACTCAACTTTGAACGAGCGCTGTACTAAAACGGTTGGGCCGATTTCGAGTCATTCTTTTGTTTTCGAATTCTAATTTCAAATATTTTAAGATGACACTAGTTCTTTTTTATGCAATCACGGAAGGCTTGCAAACGACAGAACTTAAAAGGCAGCCCTCGTATGTTCCCAACCTGTTATAACCTCTCAGAATAAAAGCACACAGGCGTAGAGACTGAGGCTGTATTATGAACTGTTAAACCTGCCAAGTTCCAGGCAGTGAAAGGTACATATGTGTAGTGTATATGCGTGCTTTAACTATCGACAGGTTTTAACAGCTCATAAAATAATATACGGTCTCAGGTTCGTAAACGGCCGATGTTTATACATCATGGCGGGTTGGTATCTACCTACAGTGCGATAGATCTCAAAAATACCTTGGGCTTTGTACCTTTCTCTCATTTGTTCTCATAAGGACCACTGCACTGTACATATATGTGTTGCAGGTACTCGTACGTGACCTACCACACACACACCTATGAAGGACTTGCCAATTTACATTCAGCAATGTTAGTGCAGGGTATTGGAAGATAATTTATCCGATTACCCTTTGACCTATCTTCGCTATTTATTTATCGTACCTAATTTTATTATTTAAATCAGTTGGCCTCTTTCAATCAGTTACTCTTTCCCGTCTAGTATTAAAGTAGCCTTAGTCAATATTGTAGCATTTTTTTCCTTCTTGCGCATGTGCATCTTATTATTTATAAGAACCGGTTGGTCGTATCGTACCGTCGTAATTCCATTAAAGCCGCCCTGCAACTTTTTCATCTTAATTAATCCTCTAGATACCAGTTGGTTTCCGCCACAGCTGCATACTACTGCATATTGTGCAGGTGTTATTCTTGCAAGGATCATACCGTCGACATGTTTAGGTACTGAATACGGATTGCCTTTGGTCCAGAATGAACCCGTAATTAATTCCTCTCAGCCCGGGAGACGAAGCTCTTAGGTGTCCGATTCATACAGAGTTAAACTCCTGGCGTTTGATTTTGGACGGGATTTCAGAAATTCTTTCAGATAAATACTTACCTCCTTACTTATAAACGTGGAATAAGCTTGGAATTGTTTATGCCATGCTTTGTCTATATCTGTAACTGTGACATTTGCATCTGACAGAAAGTGACAAAGCATGGCATAAACTATTCCAAGCTCATTCCACGTTTATAAGTAAGGGGGTATGACTCCTATTCTTTGTCAAATACACACATATTGACGTGTTATGGTATTGTTTTTAACTTGGCCGCCATTACTGTCAAGTAAATGAGAGCTATCAAAACCTTGGCAATACGATAAGTCAAAGACAATGTGGTTTTTCTGCCTAGAATTGCCCCGCGGGCCTAGTATGGCTGCGTCTATATCGCACGTCAAATGTGTATAAAGCATCCGTCACTTTTTGACATGTGTACTTATTTACCTGTCAGAAGGTGACGGAGGCCTTATCCAAAATTTATCACGCAATAAACGCAGCAATAGTAGACCCCTAGATATGGTACAAAAAAGCAAGATTTGTGAAAGTTTTGAAACGTTTGAACTATTTTTATTTTGTAAAGTACGCTTTGCCACATTCTGCTAAATTCAAATGTAAGATCAATAGTTAAGGACATTATATTTTTAATTATACTTTATTGTACGGTTATGTCACAAGACGCTTGCCTGTACCAAACTTGTAGACATGTACCGCCGATTATTATGAGCTTACGACTGCGACGTGCGGGCGCATGAGATGAGGAATGAGAATACACCCCGCATAGTGCACTCACTGGTCCCGTAGGACCGGTCAGGTTGCAACAATAGCGAAGGGCACGGTCAGCGACCGGGTCGCCGCCCGCGCACCGCAACAAAACCAAAACGCCACTAATGCCATCCTTCTTGCTCTCAAGGCGTGGTGAGATCGGTTGTAAAACAAGCACGATGAAGATCTTGTAACGTTTTACGTTGGGAACTGCAAGTTTAAAGCTTTTTCTCTTGTTTTGTCTGGAGTTATGATGGAATTCGTGTCTCTGGTTTGATTACGGATCGCAAGAGTGATGCTGTTCGATTATACGTGACTAGCCTTTGCCCACAGCTCCAACCGAAAGCCACTTATCGCAATTCCCGCCGTAAGTGTTTTATCTTCCAGGTAAAAGTAGTAACCTACTACCGTATCCAGGCTAGAAACTATTTTTCTACCAAATTGTAATATTACAAGGATAACGTCAACACAACTATGATTCAGGAAGAAATAGACGCGCACACGTCACATTTTTAATGAATCTAAGGCATGCGTAAGATTGATGTTAGTTGGGATGGTCATCTATTTGTACAGTTGAACTGAGAGTAATAGCTATAGGTACC
Source organism: Acleris laterana (assembly GCA_963966035.1). NCBI lineage: Eukaryota > Metazoa > Arthropoda > Insecta > Lepidoptera > Tortricidae > Acleris > Acleris laterana. The sequence continues at coordinate 17,577 of OZ014452.1, forward strand.
TACTTTGAATACCTTGTCGTAGTAACGTAAGGTTGGTTTGACATTTTTAATAGCTGCGACAGGGTAGGTACTGAAACGTACAGCTACTTCTCAGTTGGAACGTTTAAGCTTACACAGATTTAGCTGTGGCATATTCTCGTGTTTCTCGTATCTCAAGGAAGATAGTAAACCACTATCTAGTGCTTTATCTTCTGTTTGTAACGTTAGTCTTCGTTAAATGTCGTCATACAAGCGATTTCTCTGGTGACCCGTTAGCTTATCTGCCTCCTCACTACAACCAAGTCTTACTAAAAGCAAGCTTTTTAAACCGATTAAATGCTATAATTTTTTTATTTTATTATTTTAATTAAAAATATTCGGTGAACCTCGCGACGCTAAGACGAATCTAACGATATCTTGTTTGTTGAAATCGGGCCATCTGTTCAGACTTTACGAGGCAACAAAGAACCTAACATACATTCATATAGGCCAAAAACAATACCCGCCTTCTTAGGCAGTGGGGTAAACAATTATGCCGTCGAAATAGTTGAGAGTTTGACACTGATGCGAGATGGAGAAAATTAATCGTATTTGAAATAATATTAGGTATTAACTTATGGAAAAGTATTTCCATCTTTCACGACATTTTTTCAAACGTGCATAAAGTTACACGATTCTGTTCTCCGTTTTCACGTGACGGCAGGACAAAAAAAAACGTTTTCGCATTTATAATATTGTTGAATCAACGTGTTTCCGTTGAATCAACGTCGGTGTCTGTATTTCCGACCAACCCGTCTTAGGGGCCTCTAAAGAAAAAAAGTAAAACAACGTTTATTAAGTGCATAGTCAGACAAAAAGCTTACTAGTAATATAAGGACCGTGCCAGAATGAAAGTGGACAACTAAAATGGCACATATTTTTTAATCAAAGTAATAATTACAAATAAAATATGAAATAAATGAAACTTTAACATTTTCTCAATAAATTATTTTAAAGGATTCCCTGTAAATTGCTTATTTTGCTTGCAATCTGACTTTTCTTTTAATATTCTTCATCAGATTTTGGACGACCAAGTCTGTCACTTTTTCTGACGCCCTATTCCATTTATTCTTGAAGTCGTTGACTGACGTTGCAGCTTTGACACTTTTTTGTAGGTACCGCTTCATTATAGCCCAGTACCTTTCAATAGGCCGGACTTCAGGGCAGTTAGGAGGGTTCATATATTTTCCAACTACGTCGACCTTGTTTGCTGTATACCATTCTAGTGTAGCTTTAGAATAATGGCATGATGCCAAGTCTGGCCAAAATAGAGTCGGTATCCTGTGCTTTCTGATGAAGGGTAGCAGCCGTTTCTGTAAGCACTCCTTGCGATATAATTCGGCGTTTAAGTTGTCTGTAGTAAAGAATGCTTTAGACCGCATCCCGCATTGACAAATTGCTTGCCAAACTAATATCTTCTTGCCGAATTTCTCTACATAGATTGCCTTATCCTTTTGACTAACCTTTTTACTAATGGGTACCGTAAAAAACTGGGGTCCTGGTAAGGTTTTAAAATCAAATTTACAGTATGTTTCGTCATCCATTATTATGCATAACCTTTTTTTGGTTAGTACACGATCGTGGAGTTTTCTGGTGCGTTTTCGGACAGCTGCGGTCTGTTTATCATCTCGTTTGGGCTGTTTTTGTTTTTTGTAGGTTTTTAAATTACACCTAAGTTTGATTCGCTGAATCGTTGAGGGCGACGTATTGGCTTTTTTTGCGGCGTCTCGTACCGAAAGGGATGGTTTTTGTAGAAACATCCGCATCACTTTCTTTTCCAGTGCTGAGTCCCATGATCCCCGCTTTCTGCCAGACTTAGGCAGATCTTGCAAACCAGCAGTTTCACCAAACTTTTTTATTAATTTGTGCACACCTGACGGACAAACTTTATACTTTTTAGCGAGTTTTCTGAACGTCATACCTTTTAATTTGCACCAATCGTCCAAAATATTTTTGCGAACTTCTAAGCTTATACGTCCCATCTTGACAATGCATTAAAATTGAAACTGATGTTTGTCATTGTCAAAAAATACACTAAAGTGGCCTTTATAAACGACTAAAAAGTTTTACTCTGTGAGGCAGAATTAAGTATTTATATGATCTTAAAGTTGTCCACTTTCATTCTGGTACGGTCCTTAGTTTAAAAAACAAGCCTACTACTCTTCTCGAAGGCAGCGTACTTGTGTTACCTCTATTGTTGCGGGTGCTAATTTTTCCGTCTATAGTGGTACAGCAAGATAGTTTTGGTCTTTCAATTTAGTGTTAAAGCCACAACAATGGTTTGCCAGAATAAAATGTTCGCACTCATGTCACTGCGTGTATGAGTAAGTTCAGTGCAAATTAGTTGTAATTGTGATGTGTCATGTGTTACGTGATCACACGCAGGTATATTCAAACACGAAACTGAAATGATTCAGCCATATTAAGTAGCTAAATAAAAGCTCCATTTAAAACCGCCTCACGAGACTGCCGTCACGTTCTTTTAATTCTATTTACAGCAGCCGAGTCCCGAACTCGTGTCGTTTCCATACACAATTCGGGCGAAGTTTCCAGAAGTCCGCTCACGTCGGCCACGTGCCGAAACCCGGTCCGGGACCGAATCCGGACCGTGCTGCGACTAGGGATGTGCGAAGTTTGATTAGTTCCTTAATTTCTTTTCGTTGAATGCGATCGGAATCGGGAACTGGTAGTTTTGGATTTGCGATAGTGTGGTTACAGGAAGCTAATAGCAATTGGCTGGGTCGGAAGGCCCATACCTTCTCACAGAGCATTACATACATACATACATACATAAACTCACGCCTTTATTCCCAGAGTGGGGTAGGCAGAGCTACAGAATTTCCAACAACTATAAAAACTTTTTGATAATTCTGTAACCACATTTTGCACACTTAGGCGAAGATGTTAACAGTGTATTAGTGACAGGTTGCAAGCCCATCGCCTGACAGTACTACACAGAGCGTTAACGTTTACAAATTATTCCAGTACCTTCTATACTTTGCAAACTGTAATATCATTAGTAACTATGGTCTTCATTAACAAACAGATCTTAAGTAATGTATGTCTGTTTGAAGATATGTAAGATAAGTAAATGTCATCATAGGAAACTGTATTGTCATGTGAAGCGTCACCTTACTGAAACCTGCCCCATACTTATGGTTAGTTTACACGGCTTTAGATCGTTCGGTTACCACAATTGCCGCCTTCCATCTTCTTTCTACTTACACTGAAAAACCGAATGGGTTGATTTTACTAAATTTATGGACCTACCCATGAGTTTCGTTGAAGTAACACCTAACCTTAGTAAAAACGCTTTGGTTTCATTACGGCTTAATTTCGTTTTACCTTTTTACCTTTACTCCTTGATCTCAAAAGGACTAAGTGTCAAAATACCTAAATCCCAGAATACCTAAATTTTTTTCACATAACACCGGATTCTCAATATGGCTGAATTTTAAAATGTCTTAGGCTCATAACGACCAAACTTCACAACACCTTTATCTCAAAACATCATAATTTCAAAACAACCAAATACCAAAATACCTAAAATTGAAAAAGTTTTACCTAACCTTATGCATATATACTATCTTTCTTAAGTACTGGCCACTTGAAAGAAGTGAAAACGAATTTAGGCATTTTGAGACTATGACATTTTGCCATTCCGGTGTTTTCGGCTTCAGTTATTTTGAAAGTTTGACGTATCTATGATTCGGTATTCGAAAGAATGAATATTTAGGTATTTAAGGAATTAAAGTTTTTAGGTCAAAGTCATTATGACTTTCCATCATTTTAAGAGTGAGCCATTTTGATATTAAGGTTTTACAGGGACCATGGCATTTCAAAATTTCGTCAAATTAGAGAATAAGGTATTATGCAATTTAGATTTATTGAAACCTAAGCGTAAAAACAACACATTGAAAAGGTTGCTTCAACCTTTTTCCTGGTTAACTCAACCAAACTCACGTGTAAGTCCTATTTTAACCATAAAACTTAGTAAAATCAACCCATTTGTTTTTTCAGTGTAGTATTCCTATTTTTTATATACGGATAATATCATCCGATAATATGAGTCTGAGATGTGCGTGGAACTTTTCTTTATTTCTTCTCCTGTTCCTGATGTTTTGTGTAATTTAGTCGACTTTAGCGAATAATCCAAGTTATAACCCAGATAAGCAGCTCTAGTGTACACGTTGGTTCCCAGCGCGTCATTACTCGCGTCGTCGTCAATCATCCTCAGCTAGATTACATCAACAATGGCGGGGTCACGATCAGGAATGCCGCCTTTCACTCGGCTGGGTACAAATGCATTCGCTACCATAAACTGGATGGTATATGTAATTATTACCCGTGAGCCGTGTCATGGGCACTGAACTGGTCTTGGTGAGTTGTTGGGTATATTTCTGGAAAAGTTTGATTTAAAAACGTTGATGCGTTAGAAGAGCGTAACCAAACTTCTCATCCTTTATGATTTCAAGAATCGTGTCGACGTGATGATGCAGTTTATTAACTTAAAACCGGAATTAACGCTGCTTAGCCTGCTTTCTATATAATTTAGGTTCATTAAGGATCGCTAAAGTACGGTGGACAATTCTAGCAAGGCTCAACAGCCTAGCGCTGTGGTAGCGCCGTATTAATGTATTGTGATATATTTAAAAGGATTTAAACACCCTATCTGGTTCACCCCATACCGAAGATGAAGAATGGGAACAGGGCTTCTTACTCAAAAATATTTGCGAAACTTTGCGACCCACACAGGAAAAACGGTCTCATTATTGCGGAAATGATTAAAACGTAGTATTATTTAGATAGTTTAGGTCATAGCTTATCAAATAATTATGTATTATTAAGGCAAAGCCATTGGGTACTATCGTTTCCGGTCGCAAATTAGCTCGTACTCGAATGGATAACAACAGGAAGGCAGCATCATAAACTTAATGTAGTTATTTAATTAGAATAAAGGAAAAAACACCCTTATTACGTGACGGTCGGATACTCGTTATTTGAAGTGATCGCATACTTAGCATTAGGTTAATTAATTAAGTTTGGGCGTGTGTCGGGTTGTTCGGTAATTTAAACTCTTATTAGTTGGTTTGTTGACAGTTACTTTGCATAGTGTCATACGCGTGCAACATTTTCCGATCAATATTCCTCTAAAGTATCAGAGTATCTTTGTAACTAGAACATTTCGTTAATTTGATTGCATTATCGTAAAATACAACTGCATAATCCACGATGTTGCGGGGAACAACGAAGGATTTTTATGTGAGTTTAGTCATGTAGACATTTTCTCAAAGACGATTTAAAACTAAGAATAAAATTGTTTGATATTTCACCCGTGAGAAACCTGCAATGTGGATCGCCAATTTAATAGATTTCATCGAATCAACAAATATATCATCTAGATTAGATCATTTGGCATAAAGAAATCCATGAAGAACCTTCCTCGCTTACAAGTACAACACTTGCGCGGAAGCAGTCTCCAGCTGCGCAGTAGTATTTATTACGTAAAAATTACCGAGACATTGACTTTGACATTACCAACAACCTTCATTGTAGCCAATCGCTCATTCGTAGCTTATCAAGAAAATATGTGCTCACAATTAGTTCCCATAAAGGTTCAATGTCAAAGCCTTTGTTGGAGGTTATCTAAATACATCAAAGTGAATTTTTGCTGTTTATCTTTTCTATTGTGTGATGGTTTATCGACCGTTGCCATCGAGTTAGGAGCAGGGCAGCAGCACTTAGTGCTTTTACCGAGCGAATTTGATAGACTACTACACGCGCGCTAGGCAGTAAGGTAACATACACGGTTACAAGTTAGTGGGACCACCAGGGCTGTCAGTATGACAGGTTGTAACTTCGAAGCAAGTGACGGGACTTAAATCCATTAATCATCATGAATACTGTAACGTTCATTGTAAAGGCATGCAGACTTGGAATTGTTCGTCGTAAGACTGCAAATATCAGGGTAGTGATTCTGTAAACAACGCCGGTCGTGCGGACTGTCGAGTGATACCAAGCGGCGAGATTAAGTAGTCCCGTCAGTGCGAACAAAACACATTGTAGCGCGTGCATTTTCAATTAAGCAGACTTATACGTTCGACCTATCGTGCTGCTAAATTGAAAATGCACGTGCTACAATGTGTTTTGTTCGCACTGACGGGACTACTAATCTCGCCGCTTGGTATCACTCGACAGTCCGCACGACCGGCGTTGTTTACAGAATCAATACCCAGGAGGTATCTGCACTTCCTTTTTCCATGCCTTAAAAAAATGGTAAATATCACAGTCGTTGATGATCAATACAACGCTAAATCATAGTCGAGCATGTACGCATAGACAATTTGCAACTGACAGTTGATCTCACTATAGCACCGGCGTGACGTGTGCGCGTCAATTTGGTTTTGAAAAGTGGTTACGTTGGCTTTGAACAAACACACAAACGTCAAATTAATTTATTTGTTGTACTTATTTTATTTATTTGCCAATATTAATGACTAGTAGAAAGCAAACTTTAAAAAAAATTTTTTAGTGTATTTTTTTTTATCTTCATGACTTTGAATAAAATATTACCTATAGCCCATGTCACTCCCACAACCAAGACGGATCTAACGACACCTCACTCTTCAAGATCGTTAGAGCCGTTTAGGCTACAGGAGGTCACAATGGAACGGACATACCTACATATATATACATAGATACGCCCGAAAAACATTACCCTCCTTCCTGGGCAGTCGGGTAAAAAGGGAGGAATGTCTCGGTCATTATCTAAAACCATTGAAATAATTTTATTGGTCTGTAATGCAGACAGGTGTGGTGGCATGCCGTTGTGAGATTTGCTTTTTCGTTTACCAGGACGAAAAGACAATTTCTAATATTTAACCATCGCATCCAATAGAGAAGTTTCATGAAAGCTTAAGGCCCGTACGATTTTTTTAATTGTATGATTATACACGGTGTAACATACGGAAACAGAATAATTTTAACAGCGTATTCCTGAGGTCGTGAGAAGCAAAAAATTTTATCTGAACCCAGGTCGAAATATGCTTTTTATTTTTTATCATACGGGTGTTTTGTACGGGTGTTTTGTACAACTGCATGCTGGATAAAACATAAAAAAACATTATTTCGACCTGGGTTCATATAAACTTTTTTGCTTCTTACGACCTCAGGAATACGCTGTTAAAATTATTCGGTTTCCTCATGTTACACCCGGTATACTAGAACTTTCATAACAATTGGTTAGGTCAAAAAGAAGGCTTTGAAATAAAATCTCTTGAAAAACATTGTTTTTATCCATGTTGGCTCTCAAGCCAGCATCTGTTAAGAAACGTAACAGTTATTCCACGGCATTGCTATCGATCCAACGTCGTAATAGCTGGATAATGAAGTGCGTTTCAATCTGAACAAAGTTGCATATTTATTGCATTAGGTATGCGTCGAATCGATACTACTGCGCATTTTTACTCGCTTTGAGAAAGTATAGGCAGACATTTTTGTGCGTGAAAAAGAGTATTCACTGAAAGGTAGCGACTTGGTGGTGTTTGGCATTCTGTCGTCTATCGAAGGTGACCGCTTCCCAACAGGTTTTCTCAGCTCGTTTGCTTTTCATAGCTATAAATAGGAACAGTCCAAATATAAAGCAATTCCATATTTAAGTAAAGTACCTAACCCCTTGTGAATGGGGAAAACCATTAAAATAAATTAAAATCGATTAAAACGGTTAATCGACTTTCTACGAGTACTTCAGTTAAGTCTATTTCGTAGCTAGAGGTACCGGTAATACAAAAATCATATTCTTGAACTTGATTTATTTGACTTATAATCAACATTTATAGCGAACCATATCTTTGCGAAAGACATGTTGAAATTTTGTTGAAACATTGAAATCTTATTCCTACCTTAATACGGCAGTGAAAGCCGTTAAAAAAATAAGGATTTTCCGGCCCGTTAAAAAACATCAACGTAGGTCTAACTCGTTTTTAAATAATTTTCCTCTTCCATTTGAAATCCTTACATATCCAAGGTGAAGCAATCATCAGTCTGAAAGCATCACGTTTGCAGACAATGCCATGTTGGGGGAATACCAATAGACAGTTTGTACCGACCGCACGTAGCCGCATAAGCGCCCCTGTACTCTGGAATAACAAATTCAAACCCTACCGCCATCCTTCTCACTCTATAATCCTCGCACAATCGAGAGAAGGAGGCAGTAGTATTGACCAGAATTTTGTGTAATTCGTGGTAAGCAGGCACGGAGCGACGGAGCGCATGAAGTGCTTCAAACGCTGCCATTGGTCGATAGTCTTGTGTTGTGTTGCTCATTGGGAAACATGAGCACGATGCAATTTTGCGTTTTATAAGCTTGAATTGACTTATTTGGTTCAGACTGAGTGAGTTGACTTATTGGACCTGGAAGTATATTTTTCTAAAACTTGTTGGGAAATATTCGTATAATTTTAAGACTTCAACGTCAACCCGTGTGGTTGCCGCGTTAGAATAGTGCCACTCCATATCTTCCCGTGGATGTCGAAGAGACGGCTAAGGGAATAAAGGCGTATGGTACAGTTAGGCGATGGGCTTGCAACCTGTCACTAATACACTAGTTAACATCTTAGCCTGAGTGAGCAAAATGTGCCTACAGAATTATCAACAACTTTTTAGAGTTGTTAGTAATTCTGTAGCTCTGCCTACCCCACACTGGGAATGAAGGCGGGAGTTTATGTATGTATGTATGTTTTAAGACTTCAAGTGTAACATTTATGTATGGTTAGCGCAATTCGAGCCTCCACCCGCAACACCTCAAAGAGTCTGACCATCCATTACTATCCGTTTCTGTACACTTTTAAATTGGTTTTATGTAGGGATGTTTGAGAAAAGTACTAATATGTATAGGTCGGTCGGAATGGGCTGTTGCTTCTTAGCCTCTACACTGTAGTCTTACAAAACAATCTATGCACGTAGCTACAGTAACTTCTCAAAATCAAATGTTGGCTACTAATGAACGTCAAACCAAACAGAATGATAAGTAAAATTGAGTCAGTGACATTTGTAATGCCAAGGTTCAAACATGCTTAACATGTTTGCTGTCTGACTGTAACTTTTTTCTTTTTCAAAGGCCCCCCCCTAATACGTAGCGTGCTTGCGGTAGTTGCATTGTGGGGTATCTTGGCACCGGTGCCAAAAGCCTGTCCTTGAAGGATTGTGTGGCAAGCCATTATTGTCCTGTCGCCTGCCGCGCATACTCGCCGAGAATACTTAGCGTTAATAAATTTCAAGTAATGCTCCAGACTTTTAAGTCTCATAGGTTTTTGCATTCTACCCCTAATAGGGATTGTTTTCAAAATGTTTACTGTATTTATGAAGATTTATGATGATCGTTGTAGAAGGCAGACAGATGCCTGATCCAAACTTTATCAAGCGATAAACGCAGCCATAATTAGGGCCCCTGGTCACTTTAGTGATATTTTTCAGTTATCGCGATTTCAAAGTTAGGAACCATGTAGTTTCGTACGTTATTTTAGTGCGCAAGGTTTTTTTAAGTGCAAATATAAAAGGTATATCAAGGTTTATATCTGTTACTGAATGGTAAGTATTATTTACTGCGAACTCTACATTGAGATTAAAATCTGATTTTCAGAAAACAGTGACTAGGCACATTTTTTGGGATCTTTTCAGGTTTTTTCAAAGGCCATTGTATAGCACCCATTCCATTCGGTAAGGTAAGGTTTGTTTTATAACAATCCTGAAAAGTTTACGGTGTTCAAAAAGCATAATTAATTATGACCATTATAATTATGATACCTACCCAAAAACAATCGTGTTCCATTCATTTGCAGTTCTTGCAATTCTAAAACTATCTTGACTCTCGATGTCGCTTCCGCTATCTTCATCAATAGTATTACGTATGATGCAGGGGCATCTCTAGGTGCAAGTTAAACAGTCTGAGTGGATGCAAGTAGAATCGATAGCGTCCCATTAGGATGCCGGGGGCGCCGCTCGGAAGGTTGCGCAAAGGATACGCCATTGTTATTCACCGCCCGCTGCCTCCACGGCTTCCGAGGATAGGTAATTGCTTCTGGAAACGTCCACTGGAACTGCTATGATGGAATATCAAGGAGATAACGATCTATGAAATTGGAGGTGAGGATAATGGTGATGTTCAGGGAAATTCTGGCATTAAATGCCATCGATCGCTTTTTCATAATGAATTTGGTTTCCCGATGTGGGTACCTAAAGGGTAAAATGTTTTTGTGATATGGACTAAAAACATTTTTTTTTCTGTGTTCTGAACCTTACTTAAGAAAAGCTTTAACACTGGTGAAAAACTTGTATAAAATCGATTGAGTAGTTTTTTTCCCGTAATTAATGGCTTTTGATTCCTTGCTGCTCTAGTAACGTGTATTTGGCCAAAGTCGAGTTATAGACAATCACTATGGATATGGACTTATTACAGAAATAAGTATAAGTATCAGGAGAGAAATTTTTCGGTTAAAGAACCTCTTGTCTTGCGGACTTGATGTGGGTTAATTCCACGCCGTTAATGTATAATTAAAATTGTGTTTACGTCTAGTAATATCATATTACCGAGCTCAATAAATTATTTGAGTTTATCTTTATAATGTTTCAAAAATAAGTTGCTATAAACTTAACAACTTGCACATGCGGCCGGTATGTTGGACGCAAACAAGAGATCATTTTGTGCAACATATGCTGCTGTTGCGGGAATGCTTACAGTATCCAATGGGATGGGCTTCATAAAATAAACAAAACTATCAGATTAGCTTAGTTGCCTTCTTATTTTAACGGTAGTTTTAATTGCAAATTGGTCGCAACGTCGTCCGCGTAGATTTCGATAAAAGTGATTCCATAGGGAACTTTTAAATTTTCCAGGATGAAAAGTAGCATATGTGTTAATCCAGGATCTATCTCCATTCCAAATGGAATCGTACGAGGGGTAAGTAACTGACTCGTGGCCGCAAGCGCTCCGGTCTTCCCAGGATGCCCGATTTATTCAAAATGCACCCTGAGAATAATTGAGAACTAACTTCTGGTACGTTCAACGTATGGCTGACTCCATTTCAATCGCGATATCTCTTTCACACGTCAGGTAGAATATTGCTCTATCTGTCAGCTATCTTTCACTACTGAAAATTTCGCCAAATAAGGGAATTTAGGCGCCTGAAATTATGTTATGACTACTTGGTCGAAACTTTGACAAACTAGTAAGTAATAGTTACACGCTCTTCGTCTGAAATGCCCAGAATTGACTTCTCAAAACAAAACTTAAAACAACATTCAGATAAGAACATCATACTCCACCAGCGTATCAATATCTAAAACATAACAATAACAAGTAATTTCTTGAAATTGCGTAGAATTAATACGTAGAATTTAATATGTAGAATAGACATCTATTAAATCTAACGCATTGTAGCATGGTTATAATATCATAGGTACTTTTGTTATCCTATCCTTCCCGAACAAGAATTACGACTGATCATGGTTATCAAACTGTAGCTGACACACGTTTTCACAGCGTTACAGTACGGGTAATGAAAAACCAAAGCCCGTCGGTCACCGCGGTGTAAGTCATTAAATCATCGGCATGAAACCATAAATCGACACGAGGCGGTTACAGGATCACGTTTGCGGTGATGCAACCCGTAACCTTATCGATGGAATGTATCAAATGCAATTTCAACGTGTCGACGCGCGACGAATCGGCTTATCGCGACCTTGGCCGTGACACAGCATGTGGCCTAAGTGTTTTATGCATTCCGATCAGAACCATTATTATGAGCTGACAAGTACAAGTTTCAGGCAGTGAAAGGGACCCAGATATATGAGGCTTATAGCTCTGTCACGTTCACTTACTGGAACATGGCAGGGTGAATACAATTATTAATAATGTTTTTGCCTACAACGCAACGCCGGAGCATGGACAAGCATCTAATTCTGTTACCAGAGACCTAGCATTCCTTTTTGATTAGTTCATTTTAAAAAGTAACAATAGAAACAAGATATTAGTTCTCATAAAATATTTCAATTTCAATTTCAATTATTTATTGCTCTTTCATTATGGTACAGCTTATTCTAATAAATAAGTAATAACAAAATGAACACTGGAGGGCACAGCAACACTAGGAGAGAGGAGGCATAAATTAATTAGTAGTATATGAATTATAACCATTATTAATTATCGTAATGCGTCTTCTGTATATTCTTTATTGTATAATATGCTTTGTTTACGAGCAATTGTTTAAGTTTAGTAATAAATATGTTTTCCTATATAAATATATATATTTTTTTATATTTGATGAATGTTCCTCAGGTTTGCCTTAGTTTTGAAAGGAATTATGTTGTAACAACAGAAGCCACTGAAGAAGCATCGACTGTTCGATGTCCGAGGAACTGCGTATTATTTGCCGTTCCGTTAATCTACTAAGGTTTCTTGAGTAAATATACCTACTCGAACTGTTCATTTCGTAAAATGGAATTTAACGGCGTAATGTATTTTATTTATGATGTATCGGATATGTTTAAGGTTTTCGTTGCGGGGTGATATCAGCCGGTTCTTGTTAAAAACAACTAAATACGTACAAAAAAAGGGGTTACAATACAATGTGATAAAGCCAAAGTCAAAGGGCGACTAAGATTTTCCAATCCACTAGGTCCCGTGCCACTACTTGATTTTAAATACGTTGCAGCATCTGTGCAACGTTAATTTTAGTGGTGGGGCGGGGCTTCGTGAATTATAATGAATATAGTTAGCACAGGGCTGATTTTTCAATCTCCACATACCATCTGTCAGGTAAATTGTAGCTCTGTCCTTTTCTCTGTCAGGAGATTGACAAGTAGTGTTATCAGGAGATTGAAAAATCAGCCCAAAGTAACATTATGAAATAGTAGAAAATCTGTACCTACTTGCACAAAAGGAATTAATTAAATAAATATTCAAATTAAGCGTTAAAAATTGCCTCTACTCGGACGATAACAAATACTGTATACGCACGGGTAATTTTGATAGATTTAAGATAATAGAAATGTAGGTAATGCATAATCATAGACATCGTACCTATATGTCGGATTACTTCGTTTTCGTCTTGTTTTCTCAATTAGCTTATCGATGGGCACTAAATCTGACTGAGACAGCATGATAAAATGAACTTGTATGACCAAAAACGATGTCGTAAGTATGTTTATTCAGTACATCTGTACGCATGTAAGCAAGCAGTTCTTCCTAATATGGTATGGTTCAGCGAGGCCTTGCTCTAGCTAGACGAATGTGTTTGTGTATGCCGTTCTCTAGTGTACTTTTTCATTTCTTTACTTCTTCTTTGGGACAGCCCTACGACGTAGGCTGCTGATGGTTTTGACGATGGTACACCTTTTTACCACGTTTTCCTTAGCTTAGCCAATGCGCTAGCGACTTTAAAATTCAAGTAAAGGTTAAAACTAATAGATGACAATGATATAATGAGGTACCAAAAATTAACGCGTGGTATATTTTTTAACGGTTATGTGATTAAGGATAAGGCCTGTAATTACGACTTGTATATTGTGTTAGTACATACAGCTATATATCCAAAGCAAATGCAGTATTGCGCTGCATTAAATAAATGCAGTGAGTAGCTTTATGACCGCGTACTTTTATGTTTGTGCAGCTAATGGACTTGGTGTTTTTCCTTTTCACATGGTAGGTATTTGATACGCTCCGAGTGCCATTCATCTTGTTTAAAGTGAATTTAAGGCTGTTTGATGGCCCAGGAAAACCGTTAACTTTATGTTTTTAGTGTCTCTAGAGATGCGTTAACGTACTTTTCTAAAGGATATGGGAAAAAACTTAATTCTTAGAATTCATAATATCAGATAAGTTCGTTTAACAGTGCACCAAATACACCTGTCTTGCTTCACATCGTCCCAATAAGTGTGCATATATGACAGACAGACAGACGGACAAGACGAAATTACAACAGGGCCTCAATTTGGCCATTTGTTTACGAAACCCGAAAACCTATTAGCGGTGGCTTCATTCTGTCAACTTGGCTTGTAATGTAAGACTAATCGGCATGAGTAAACTTGGTCCTCATCCTGCTCATACTTCTGGTAGACTTTTTTTTAAACTTGCCTGAGAGTTAGATGCGTTCCGCCGCCGCCACCGCCACACGAGGCACAAGTCTATGCAGCGAATGCATATATTCCGATTTATATACCTAATGAAAATATACCTATAAGTACGCGAATAGTGACTTCATTATATATTTTTATTTGCACTAATACGTATTTACTTACCTACCTGTTCGAGGAAAACCATCTTCTTACCCGTTATGTTTTGTTCGCACACCTACCTATACTTTTCTACTTTTAAGGTTGTGACTGAGAAGCAGTGAATCAGCTGACCGCACAGTATTGCATTAGCAATATTTGTATATCTGTGTTCTATGTCTTTGTACTCTTGGATGGATATAAACAAACTGGATTTATCACGAATCAGCGTCGTACTTGTAGATTGCATAATTATGAAAGTCTTCAACGGCAAAATCTGAAGATCCAGTTCCTGTTTTAGCACCGTATTTTGTACTATCAGCCCAATGGAACCCTGACCCACCATAGAACGGTGTCACAGTGACATTATAAAACAATTTGTTTGACACTTCTTATAACTTGAATCATAACGTCTCTGTGACACAGTTCTATGGTGGGTCAAAGTTCCAATGATCTGATAGTACCTACTACTACATCTGTTGATGTTAGCAATCATAACATACCATAATAAACCTTCAGTGAGAGCATTACACTTCTAAACAAACTAAATCGTTTACAATTTTCAAGATAGCTATCGCTTATAAGTATGTTAGCCTTTTTTGTGTTTTGTCGCTATTAATTGTGATTCTCAACGCGTGCTCGGGACTTATTTAGTTATGCTGTTATCACCATCACGGTATTGTTCGTCCCTCACAATGCGAGCCTCTTTGTCTTGGCCAAGGTCACGCAGGTGTGACTCATGGGCCCGTACTTTTATATCAAGACCCACCGCAAATTTACCAATACCACCACCATACATCGACCACGCAAACGTGAACTCTATTTTTTCCAACAGTTTATCGTAGACAATGCAAATGATCGAGACCATATGCAAAATTAAATTTGCTAGCGATCACATCGTAGCCACGAGGAAAATAAAACAAAGCGCCATTCGCGAAGGCTGTTGCTTTATCTGTAAGGCACCAGTAATTGCCAAGTGAAACTCGCGCTGAATATCAACAAGGTGTTTTTATATTTTCAATTTAAACATATCGCGTCTACGTGCATATATTTCCTGTGGCTCATTTGCATTTGTCGATAATACGCTACGCAGTTGTTTCTATTCAATTCCTGTGCCGGTGGTTTTCGTGACTGAACTATTACTATCTCAAATCGACGTTCTCTTGAATTTAAATTTAGACGTCTGACTTTTTAAAGCGTGGTATCTCGGATATTCAATACTAATTTCGTTTTCCCCACCCCTGCTGTATCCAGCACGTGCAATCGAAGCGTATGTACATGCATGCGTGACCCTATTTCATTGAACTAGCGACCGCCGGAGCGTTCTCAGCGTTTAGAGGGGAGCCGGAGCCCCTTCACGTCACTCAAGTGGGCTAAGGCCGGCCAACGACCGCGGACCTGTCCGCAGCCCCACCAGTCACTTAAGACCTCCATACCTCCACAATCACCCAGGAATCAAGCGAGAGGTTACTGACATATGTGTCATTTTATAATGGCCCGCCGAAGGATAGTGACTGGTATTTTTGAAGTGCGTGAAAGGAAACGAGTGCAGCAAAAGAGAAAGGAAAGCCGCTGGGGCCGTTACGCTGGTCATAACATCTGGTTTTTGGATTTTAATTAGGAGCCTGACGCCATCTTATCTTACCCGTATCAGTAACGGTATTTGCTGACTGTTTAAATTGGGTTTTCCTTCTTACTAAGAAGCTTCCCTTCATTTTAGTGTGCATATGCATATGTACGATTGCACGTCCATAATGTTATTTTTAATGACTTCTCCATTTGAAGTAATTGCATGGCAACTGTCTTTCGTCAAGTCTAGGAAATGCACTTAGCAGGTTTCCGAGAACGAGGCATTGTCGTGTCATACAATCCTTTTGTTTTCGTGACGGACGAGACGCGGCACAGGCTAAGTGCTATGAATACATGCATCAGGCAACTGTTTATGGAAAACACGGTGTTACATCACTTTGGAGTTTGAACTGCTTAGGTGCTCAATGTTGAGAACGTTGCGGAATCAAAGCAGTTACTGTCTCCAAACAGTATAGTATTCATGAACATGCAGAGGTAGTTTTACTTTTATTTACCTTGGAGACTTATTTATTTCGTTTCAAACAACGATCTCTACGTATATTTTGTGTAGATAATAACATAATATAAACAACAAACTTCCATTAAGTATACATAAGCGCTCTTCACTAAACCCTGGGCTTTAAAAGGTAGATTTCACAACCAATGCAAACTGCAACATCAAAGCATAGATGAACTTCGGAGTCAAATGTTGACTTTTGACACTAGAACAAATCATAACCCCCGGAGAATTATACGCAGAAATTCAGGGGCATGTTCAAGTTACGTTAAAGGTTCTTGCAACGCTCTGATACGCCGATGAAGGTAAAGGTACGCGTAAGTATTATGCGCCTTTAGGCAATGAAGTAAGGTGAAACAGCTGGTTACGTTAGCGGACGTGTTCGATGGAAAGAGGTTGCCGCCCAGGGTTACCAACCGACAGCTGTGAACACAGCCCAAATTAAAGTAAAAATCAAAAGTATTCTGAAGTCAACGTAGCAGTGTGACCTGTTAATTCAATAGAATGTTGAAATACAATTTAAATATGCTCCCTCGTTTACTATACATTTTACCCTAGATTAGCAGAATTGTTCGCATTATTTGACATTTTACAGTCTGCCAAAGAAGTGATATGTTACTTACTGTGTGTTAATTTCGTTTGCAATAAGGTCTGTAAGAATCATCATTGAGAAGAATCCAATTTACGACATTTGCATTGGTTACATAGAAAGTTGGTATCAAAATTGAAATATCGCCTACGAGGCCGACTGCAGGACAGTAAGTACTCTAGAATATGATCTGGTCAACACTACGGAAATGTGCCTGCCTGCTGCGGAACTTACAGGACTGCGCTCCTATTTTTGGTGATCATTGTTGGCTCTGTTGATAGTTTTTCCTTTAGCTAATGTTGATATTATTATAAAAGCCACCCAGTTATTATATGCAAGATTCGTGACGAATTATTGTCAAAGTGATCATAGTAGTTTTTTGATACCGCCCTTAGCTCCAGTTATTGAGATTTAAATTTAACATATTTAGCTTGAAACCTCATTCGGTTATAAATAGATTAGACTTTGTTTTTTTAATGCCGCCATCCACGCTATCTTCAGGCAACAAAGACTACTATTGATTAATGCAAATTATTTTTTATTTATGATAAAGTTAAAAGATAGGAATAAGTAATATTTGCATGTCAAAAAAAAACAGTCGGGGTTTGAAGTTTTGTACAATAGTATTAGATTATTTTATATGAACTATTTGTAACCATTTTGAACGGGAATCGAGAAGCCCAGCGTTTTAAAATATGCGTCGTGATTCCCAAATGCCGTGATAACTTGCACCGCACACCCCTGCGCGCGAGGGCATCGACCCGATGCGCGCGTGACGTAAGCACCAACTTTCTAACCACGACGTCAGCACGCCGGCATTTTGGTTAAGGCCGCGCCGTGGCCGTACCTCGCCCAAGAACGTTGCTCCCGGATGGCGCTTGTTTTCGTACCTTATCTATAATTGCTCAATCCGTATACACTTTACCACCACTTTACTCATAGCTTGAGCTTGCGTCAAGCTTCAAAACGTCCTATCTCTCTCGCATCACAACTGAAAAAAGAGAGAAGTTAAGTTTGCATTTAGGAGTAGCGTCTCTTTATCTGGCATTGCCCAATCGTCACTGTTTGCTGTTGCTAAGGCCTTATCTTCTATTGTTCCTTTATTCTCATTAACAGCCACGAGATTTACTTTAAATTCTGCTACAGCTTATAAACTTGTTTCTAAAATTCGATCCTGATCGTTTACAGCTTTTATATCTTCTTCTTGTTTTGTTTCTTTATTTAGATCGTTCCGTGAACTCGTCTTATTATGAATCGGGGACAGTCGTACGTGACCGGCGACGTCTACGTCACGTAATGGCTGTCACTAGAAACGTCACGATTATTTAGGAGTTTTATATGAAAGATTTTGGTCGCGTAAAGAGACAAATACATTATCTATTAGTTTTTGCTCCAAGTGCTTATTTTATTGGAGATAATTTTGAATTAGGGTTTTTTCTGATATATTTTTTCATGCAATTTTCCATTCCTTTGACAATGTCTCTTGCTCTGGTATTGAGTTAGTTTTTGTCAACTTCAATATTTACTTGATTGAACATTCTATCAATGTTAACAATATTCTCTGTTTACTGTTGTTAAAGTATACATAAACTCTTACTTACCATTTCTCTTATCTTAGCGCGTGCTATATTTAGAACAAGAGCTCAAGTGGAACATTTTCAATTAGGATTAACTGCGTATAATTCGTTCCAGGCCCGCGCCGTTTCGTCTCAATGGGTTCTAACTTTAGTATGATTGCTTCTAGCTGTTGCCTCTTTAACGCTATTTGTTGTAGAGGCTATTTAATTTTTATAATTTTTGGTGTAAGTCTATATTATTTTTTAACCATTTTAACTACAAAAGTTGAAAATAACTCAACGTCCATTCAAACACGACCAGACTACTGGTATATTACTTTTATGTTCTTAAAATATTATCTACCTAACTAATATTTAAGTAAAGCCTAGAATTCTTTTAGTTATGGTTTTCTCGATTCAGACCAGACTCGATCTTCCGGGGCGGGAAACAGTCATTATATGTGAAGCCTAATCTTTCGACTATCCAAATATCCATGCGCTGAAAATCCCATTTCGTCAGTGCGCCTTCAATACCGCGTAACTAACAAATTAAAAAAGGTGCAAAGTACACCTTAGCACCTAAGTCAGTAAGGTACATTTTGCAACTACATGATTTTTTTACTTACGCGGTATTGCAAGAGCACCGACGATTTCGTTTTCGCATTTATAACAAATGCAAAAATACCTAGTCTTTATAAATAACTTTATCCCATCAGTGAGCATGCCCGTCGCTTGCCCATCGGATTCAATGTCGCCGCGGGCGCAGCTCGCGTGTCGTGAGCTGCATCACTCGCATCTGGGTCGTCGAACGGTGCGCCTGACTTTCTTTTACCCGCCCACGCAAGCGGAGTCACTCCCGCGCAACCGCCGCGGTGATTCAGCTGGGGATTTCGATGATTCTTATTTTAAAATTTGAATTTTAATGCAATATTTTATTGGTGATAACGTTACATAAAAGACACAATAAAAGAGAAATGATAGGTCAGGCTTAAAACCACTTTGAATGGAATTCAGCTGACGTTTGCGAAAATCAATGATATCTGAAACTTTGTAATAAAATAAACATTACCAGTCTTAAATAATACATACATCCTCAGGGTCGGCAACGCATTTGCAGTCTTTGGATTGTAATCTTTAGATTGTAGCTTTGAGAATGCAAATGCCTGTGGGTCACATAGGCCACTTACCGTCAGGTAACCTGTATTCACGTTTGCCTTTTTCATGCCTTAAAAAAGGCAAGTACGGTCGGCCAGGAAAGTGGTCTACCACTTTTGACAGATGTTTCTGTGAAAACTTATTATCGCTAAGGTTGACACTTGCCACTGTCATAATATTATTGTAAGGGAAAATCGAACTTGTTGTATCATGACTTGCAAATGAACTTCAACCGTAGGGTGGTAGACCACATTTTTACAGCCTCTTACAGTTTCTGGTAAAACGGGTTAGTATGAGTTGGGTATTTGGTAGAATTGTTTTAATGATAGTTTTGTATGTTTAACATCCTTCTATGGTAGTGGTCTTTGAATTGACAAGTCTGTTAGCTAAATAAAAGTTTTGGATTGTTTATTATTTCTACAATGTCAACAATAATAAGGTAGGTATGTAAAATATACTATGTAGGTAGGTAAACAATAAGCCCATTAATCAGTATCGAGGTACAACACATACCAAGTCATTACATAATACCTCTATAAATATTCTTACAATTATCTGATTAGTTTGAGTGGTGTGGCTTGTTTGCTGTGCTCGAGTATTTTAATATACTATAATTAATCTTAGATGACGCACTGTCATGTGATATGTGTGTATATAAAGGTCTATATGCGGTGCAAGATAAGAATTATTTATGTTGCAGAACTTAGTCCAATTATGTTTCTGACGTGGTTCAAAGTAAGAACATAATTGTGGCTTGAACTGCATTACCTCGTTTCTGTCTACATAATAATATCATTTATGTCTAAGTGATTATGGCATCACGAGAGGAGAACACTAAAAATATCTGCTCAGCTATCAAAGAGCCTCAACAGTCAGTGACGACTTTAAACGTTCACCAAAGAGGAAAAGACCCTCGTTGGCTTTTTGTTAATAGGTAAGTAACTGCCTTTTGGCAATATCCCCACAGTAGAAACAGGCAAAAATGAGGATGAAAAACAAGTCCTCTTACCTCATGAATTAGCCTCCACGCTTCTGCTTACCTTACTAGAATTTTAAAAGAAGATACTCCTCGCCCGCTGCCCCCTTCCCATCATCCCTGACTCAAACACACCACCGATGTTTTAACATGAGATAAGCATCCATGCCTCTCACATTGGCTCTTAAAATTCAGAAGTTTTTTCTATGCTAAAGGAGGCAAAAACAATTCGCCACTGCCTACGTACACCCGGAAATAGTTAAATCTATATCTCTGTCTCTTAGACTTTGATTTTCATGAATCTGCTGCGTACGTGCAATGTAACATCTGTTGCTTTTAACCGCCAACACATGAAAGGCTATTAATATACGTTTTTACCCGACTACAGGAGGGTAATGTCTTTCGCGCGTATATATGTATGTCAGTATGTCCGTTCCATTTATTCGTTTTGAAGGGAAACCAGAGTCTTAGTCGTAAGACCGGAACCAGTGAGATGGGCCATTAATTCATTTAAACCCTACAAAACTAGTGGATTAGATGACGTAAGTCCAGTTTTGATACAACGTGGTGCAAACGTCCTGATCCCCTATTTGGTTAGGATCTTCAGAGCAAGTTATGCCTGGGGACACATACCGGAACAGTGGAAGAAGGTAAAGGTCTTATTTATACCTAAGGCTGGGAAAAAGGACTACGCCCTGGCAAAGTCCTTCAGACCCATTAGCCTATCCTCGTTTCTACTTAAAACCATGGAGAAGGTAATTGATAAATATATTCGTGAGAACTGCCTCAGGGACAAACCTATCCATGACAGTCAGCATGCCTATCGTAGTGGCAGATCTACAGAGACGGCCCTACTAAACCTAGTTGATAGGATCGAGAAAGCGCTGGAAGATAAGGAGATTGCTCTCACAGCTTTCCTGGATATAGAGGGTGCCTTTGATAACACTCCCATCGGAACGCTGGTCAGTGGGCTGGCTGTGAAAGGCGTAGACACTACCACTATCCGATGGGTGCAAGGGATGCTCTCAAGTAGAGTGGTCAGGCTAGAACTACTCGGCACTACACTAGAGGTGACCACAGTAAGAGGCTGCCCGCAGGGAGGTGTATTATCTCCTTTACTCTGGACTCTTGCTGTGGATGGGCTCCTGCATAAGATGGCAGAGCTTCGCATCGATACACAGGGGTACGCTGACGACCTTTTAGTTACGGTGCGTGGCACCTGCCAAAGTACTCTATCGTACCTTATGCAAAGAGCTCTAAACACAATAAACTCATGGTGTAAAGATAATGAACTATCCATAAATGCGGATAAAACCATTATTGTCCCATTCACTAATAAGCGGAAACTAGTGGGACTTAGACCGCCTATCATGAATGGGAAAACAATACCGTTCTCCTCAGAGGCCAAGTATTTGGGAGTCACACTAGACCAGAAACTTACATGGAATCTGCACGTGAACGGAACCTTACAGAAGGCTAAATCAGCTCTGGCAATTTGTTGCCGGCTAGCAGGAAACAGATGGGGACTAAAACCCAAAATTGCACTCTGGCTCTACACATCCATAGTGAGGCCGATGGTGTCTTACGCCTCTGTGGTATGGTGTAGAAAAGCGGCACAAAAAACTGTAATATCGAAACTTGGCAGCCTCCAAAGAACTGCCTGTATTATCGCTACGGGAGCCATGTCAACCTCTCCGACACTAGCTCTTGAAGCACTGCTAAACCTGCCGCCCCTTCACCTGTTTTTGGAAAAGGAGGCGAAGGCAAGCATGCATAGAATCTCGAGCTTGAAGAGAGGCCACTGGCTATCCCAAAATATGAGATCCCTCGAGAACTCTGTAAGCGATATTCCTGTGATGGGGATGTTATCAGACACCATGCCCCCTAAACATTGTCCACAGAAGCTGTTTTCTGTGGAATTTCCGTCCAGGGAAGACTGGTCACACGGTCGCTTAACATGGAAACCAGGTAGCCTAAGGTGGTACACTGATGGCTCCAAATCCGGTTCTGAGGTAGGCTGCGGAATATATGGAGAGGCGCCTAAAAAGGAGTTAAGTCTGAATTTAGGCAAGTACTCTTCTATTTTCCAGGCGGAGGTATACGCCATAATTGAATGTGCGGCAACCAATCTGCAAAGCAACTACCTCAACAGTACCATCTATATCCACTCGGATAGTCAGGCGGCTCTCTTGGCCCTAACCTCTGATGTCATGAACTCAAGGCTGGTCGAGAACTGCTGGACACTTTTAAACACTCTGGGTACGAATAACAGGGTGATTTTACGTTGGGTCCCAGGGCATGCGGGCATCGTGGGCAACGAGAAAGCTGACGAACTCGCACGGGTAGGAGCTAAGGGTACACAATTTGGTCCGGAACCATTTTGCGGTATCCCCAAAAGCCTAACAAAACTTACCTTGTGGACATATTGCTATTATGCAGCCATTCAACTCTGGAGAACAACTCCAGGATTAAACCATTCCAAGGCTCTCATAAGAGCATTTAGCAAAAAGGCATCGACGGAGGCCTTAGCGCTGAGTAGGAACAATATTCGCACTCTGGTCAGGGCGCTCACAGGGCACTGTTGCCTGAACAAGCACATGCAGACGATTGGGAAAGGTGACACAAGGTTGTGCAGACTCTGCCATCTGGAGGAGGAAACGCCTTTGCACCTTCTCACCGTCTGCCCGGCCTTAATGCGACACCGTAGCTCCTCACTGGGAAAGCATCTAATGTGCCTAGAGGAGATCAAGTATCTCGGCGCCAACAAAGTCCTGAAATTCTTCGCAATAACAGGACTCAGCGGAGAACTGTAGGTCGTGGCGATCACAATAGATCAATTCTGGTCGCAGTGATACTAGGCTTTGGAGCCTTGAATAGCCACCCCCTGAATAATAATAATGTCCGTTCCATTGTGACCTCCTGTACTCTAAACGGCTCGAACGATCTTGAAGAGGGAGTTGTCGTTCGATTCATCTTCGCTGTGGGAGTGACATAGGTTATAATATTTTATTCAAAGTAATAACATTATGTTGACGACAATATCAAAATCATCTCAATCTGTTCATTGAAATCGTTATCGGAAACTCGCTCGTGTAGAAGACTCATTTCTTGGTCAAGAGCTTTTCAATTTTAAAATGCATCTAATGGAAGAAAACGCTGGGGTGCAATATGTGTGTGTACTGTACATGTATCTTTGGAGTGAAACATTCCTGATGGTGTCCTGCCAAGTGGACGGCCCCTAACGCTTGATACTATGTTTGTCTTCGCCGTATCGCGACATTAGTAGCGTTTGTCGTGCGTCAACATTTGCTCGGCGAATTCCGACCTGGTGACGTGGAAGCTGTAAATTAGGATCATCATGCATGATCGATGTAAAAAGATATGTTATAGGCATAGTCTATTGCTGCTCTTCTTTAGAATTTTCATGTCGAGAGTCAAACTGGTGTCAGTGCGTCGTCTTCGGTCTCACCGATCCTTACCGTTAGTCTTAAATTTGCTCAGTCTTCTGCTTTTTCCTACATACATACATACATACATCACGCCTGTTTCCCAGAGGGGTAGGCAGAGACCACTTCTTTCCACTTGCTACGATCTTGACAAATTTCTTCTTTTTTTTTTCTTCTTTTTTTCTTTATTCGATTTGATTTCTATTTTTTTTTCTTTCTTTTGCTTTTTCCTCTTTTACAATAATAGCATCGGTCATTACCACAGAAGAACCCTTATCCTATTACATTTTTCTTATGTCCGTTATGTTTTTCTCATGTTTCTTGTGAGATACCTAGGCGAATGCCAAATCTAGAAAGCGAAAAGAAGAACTAAGTGCGCTATGTGTGAGACGTGCTGTGCTTTTTATTATATTAATCCGCTTGTTCTGTATACAAATCTTACATTTATTCAAAATAAGTGAAACGTCGACCATTTGTTTTAAACGTGAAATATTTTAAACAGTTGTAGCATTCGTAACACGTATGTTGATTACTGTAACGGTTACAGTAATCAACAAACCTACGTG
This sequence comes from Acleris laterana, assembly GCA_963966035.1. Classification (NCBI taxonomy): domain Eukaryota; kingdom Metazoa; phylum Arthropoda; class Insecta; order Lepidoptera; family Tortricidae; genus Acleris; species Acleris laterana. Next base: position 42,237 of record OZ014452.1, read on the forward strand.
CTACGATTACTACAACTCTTTACAGAGTAACTATTCGTCGCTAGTAAAGCGACCGTCATTACCTTCAAGTTCATATAATTCCATCAAAACATATAACAATTACGAGCAATCTTATGCAAATGTAAAGGCGCGTTCACACGGGCGCGGCGGAGCGTGGCGACGGCGTCACGTCCCGTGACGTCGCGCTTGGCCGCCGCGTTCCGTTCGCCGGCCCGATGACTCGCATTCGCTCGTTTATTGGTAATTTTTTTATCACAACTCACGCTATTACGGTCGGGGATCTCGCTTTTTAAATCCGCAAACCACTTTTTTTGCATTGTGTTTGTTACATTTGTGTTCTGTATCTATTTAAATATCATGCTATCATAAAAACATCCAAGTGTTACGTAAAGTCGTATTATAATATAAAACTTTATGTTTAACGTGCGTGAATTCATTATGTTTATCAAGATACAAGATAGCACGCGGTTTATTAGCGTTCACTTCACACTGTTTGATTATTCAAAAATCGCGCATGAATATGAAATGAAAGGTTCTAGTACGAAATTGCTAATTATCTTAATTACCGGCGGTTCCCGAGCGTGACCTGCGTGTGAAGACGCAGGAATAGAATAAATTATATCCCACGGTCCGGTTGTGTTTCGAAACGTCTTTGTTCCGCTAGTGTTGCTTCGCAGCAAAGTAACGTCGCATTCGCAGACGGCTTGACATAATTGGGTAATTACCTTTTAACTTAGTACCGTTTGTTAGTTTCCGAAGCGTACTAGAAGCAAGTAAACATGAATGTCCCCTATGTCCCCCATTTCTTTTCGTAATGGATTCGATTTCGATCATTATTTTTTTAGTACACATCTACATTACTGAGAAGTATGTATCTATATTTTACGTTGCTACGTTCAGTTTATTAGTTAGTGATATGCGTTGTTTTTTATAGTTAGAAGATAAGTCGCAACTTATCTTCGGCAGCGTACCTAGTTGAAATATTTAACATTCTTAATAAAAGCCTACATTTAAAAAGAGGAAATAACATACAAACATACAATGACTTGCCTCGCCTCAGCTGAGTAATGGCAACACGGTAAGCCAACTCGCTACACCTTTAAATAGAATGTAGATTACATAACACATTGCGACTTTGCACTTATGGCTTCCTACATAGCCATTTAGCATTTAGCACTATAAATAAATTAAAGACATATATGTTAGTAAAGGCTCTTTTATTTGATTAGAGTACAATACAATTTCTAAGGTAATTATTATAGTAATGATCTAGGGAATCTACTGCTTATTTATTAACAATCTACATGCACAATCAGAGACGGAAATAGCGGCGTTTTATGCTGTTTAGAAATGAAACGCCTCAATTAGCCAAAAAAACAGCTTACCAGTACATAACATTATCACCTCTTCTTGTAAACTCTATAACCGCATCTCAGACAAATGTGAGAACGGTCGTATGTCGAGCGTGTCTAGAAAGCGCGTCTGTCACGCTTGGGCGGCAGCGTGACGCTGCGTGGCGCTCACGCCACTGACCGAGAGTCGGCCGCGCGTGACGCGTGTGGAAACGTCTTTATCGCCTCTTTATATCTTGGAATTACTTCGTTTTATGAAGAAGTTCTAGACGTTTTTTGATCACAGTATAATCCGCGGTTTAAGATAAATTTAGATTTTGGTATTTTTAAGTTCTAATAAGGGTTTTCTCCACAAAATAAGCAGAGTGGAGAAAAGATGATGCAAATGTCCTTTAGTTTTGCAGGTGTTTATAGGTAGCAGTTACTTGCCACCCTGAGGCCTTCGTTTGCTCTTTTACCAAACTATTGTAGGTACCGTCACGAGATTAAATTTGGCACCCACCTTAGGTCCAAAGTCAATCTGACATTCTACAACAATAAGATTGAGTTTCCTAAAAGTTACAAATGACTTGACATCTCTAATGACATTGACAACTTCAAGCCTATTTTTCTTCAAATGGGTCCCAAATTAACGCTCGTGACCGTATATAGATTTGGATTGAAAAGTGCTCTTGTACCTAAATTATTCAACAGGCTGATGATGCAGGCGAATACTATGCCTTAACGTAACTGTTATTGTTCCTAGTTTCCAATTCTGTTGTAACGTCAAAGTTTGCATCAAATTGAACATGGTTGAATAAACCAGTAAATTTTCGGGAAATAGTGCTCCCCGAAGTCTCTATAATTTTCCTCTCGCCTCTAAGTGTAAGTGCCCGACCATAAAGGCGTAAACGTGAGTGGGGAAGGGAGGTGACGTAGACTAGCGTTGACTTGCGACAGCGGCTGCACTGGAAAATAATAATGATATTAGCAAAGCCTTTCCATAAAACGGTTTTCTCATGATTCAGCTGCGTATTCGCTGTCTGAAGTTAAGTATAAAAGCGGTTTTACGGATGATGCCACAATAAACTCCAGACAGAAGGTTTTCAATTGACATATTATTTTAGATTTTAGATTTTAAATCTTTTGCATGTTCTGTTTACTGAATGTATGACCACGACTCAATTGTTCTTGTCACAGGATTATGCATGCCAATTCTGGGATGAAGGCCAAAGCGTACCCGGAAAGGAAATAAAGGCCTAGGAGGATGGTGATAAAAAATCTGACCGGATCAAATATATTTGTACTTAGTTTAAATTTTTCGTTGTTGATCAAATGATTTATTAAATTTGGTATGGATTAACTTGTTGTCCAAATAATTTGGCTGATACTGAAACTAATGAAGGCAGTGGAGGCTCTGCGGGCACTCGGGCGCATCTGCCCGCGCGGCCTTCGCGCGACGCGCCGGGAATACCGCACGACGCCCAGAGACGGACTTCTGCCTTTATTTATCACTATTTATTTCCTTTATCTCTAGCTTTTTATATTTACGGTCAGAATAAAAACTACTTATGGAATTTAATTTAACATGAATTGGCGCTAGTAGCTGTTTTTTTTTTGAAAAGTTTTCTTAAAATGAAACCTAGCTAGATCGATTTATTGCCCCCGAACCTCACTGCATATAAAATTTCATGAAAATCGTTGCAGCCGTTCCCGAGATTTAGATTATGTATAAATATTAACCTCCTAAGGCCCATCATGCAACGAAATTTATCAATGGAATATGAATCTATTACGATTCAAGTAAAGTAAATTTTCTAATTCGATCATTGGTAATAAAACAAAAGAAAGATCTTTATTCCGGCGTATTTTGGACTATTTTTAGTACAAAGAAAGAAAGAAAACATCTCGATAAGACAATTATGTACAAAAAGATTAAAGAAGCGCAATATCCTTTTTGCACAGACAGTCATCAGTCACTTGACCATCGACACCAAACTACCGAGTTAAAATAGTCTGCGTTTGCTAGACCAAACATTCTGCTGCTACAGTTGCTACCTTCAGACTTCACCATTTTAAATCAGTTCTTAGACAGCGTAATATTGGGTATCCCGCCTTTTGGCCGAAATATGTTTGGCCAAATGTATCGTTTCCCAACTGTTTCATTTGCCAACTCGCATTTTTGTCTGTAACTGTAAATATTTCTGTGATATTAATATATATTTATTAGCCTAAGGTGAGGGCATGCTCATAATTAGCCTATTTGAAATGGTTTCTGATTATTTATAAATTAAATATCATTATCGCTCATTAATGCCAGTTTTATCTTTCACCTTTGTAAATAAATAGTACATTAACCATATACTTATATTACTACCTGCGCAGCTTGTTAAAATCGTGTGTGTGGTCAATATAGTCATCAATTCAGCAAGACTAAAGCTAGCAGCGCTATTAAAGCCACCCACGGGGTGTTATCGCCGACGAGCCGCGCCGCCCACGTTCTTCCGTCGCTATCAGCTCGATAACATTGGCACGGGGCTCACAGTTACCTAAACTTTGTACTTGTAGAGAAAATACCAATTACAACAGCTGATGAAAAATTAGGTTCTTGGAAACTAGGGGCTTGGCAGACAAAGTTCATAATGGGAATGTTTACCTTATTATTGTGGCGAATGACTAGTGAACATTACACCGTCATCGTAGGTACGTTCATGTTCGTGTGATAGAAACACCTTTAGTATTCAGCAACCTCGTCGACTTTGTGCTGTGCTGTCAGACTCAGACCTGACAAATACTGTAGCTGGTCAAGAATGTGACTGACAGGAAAATATTAGTTTGTGTGTCTGTAATGGAATTGGTATGAGCACCGGAAAAGAGCAGATTGACCCAGACCTATTAGTTAAATATAATCCTGTTTTAAAAACGTGACCGCAGTAAAATTTGTTTATTTGGAAACTATTTACATACCAGTCGGCACGTGCAGCTTATAAATAATTTACCAGCAGTTTTGTTTTTCCGACCGCACCTTTATTAATGTCAGCTATAACATAAGACTGACAAAAAACAAAAGGTAAACAACGTTAAAACTTTGTCACTTATATCTTCTAACTTTTATTTTTTAAATAACATTAGTACTTTTATCTCTCTATCTAAATATTTGCTTAGCGCGCTTTTTAAGATATACATATTTCCTTGTCATTCTTTATTTGAAACGTTTGTATTAGTCACGGTATTAAATTTATGGAACTGTCTCCCAACATTTCACTTATCATCTTATCAACTACTTACATTGAAAACAACTTAATTGAAATAACCATCTAAAATACGCTCCGGCCCCGCACGATCTGGTCACATGACATCGACACGACACGTATGTCATCACGCAGCACATTAACGTGAATGCTTATGTTAATTGGACATTCGTTTCCCACCATGGATTCGCAAGTTTATTTACTATTTACCGTGCAAATGTTGCCAAGAATCGCTGGCGATTTGCGTCAGTTGTTACGCGTGCTTTTTAGCAGCCCGCTGTGAACTAGCCTAACATCTCTTGCAAATTATTTTTTGTGTCGATTTAAAAAATATTCAAGTCGCTTTATCATGTGCTAGACTATTGTCAAACTCATTTCCACATACGCCGTTAGTGTACATTGTTTACTTTGCTTTGTCTTTTGGACTGACCAAAGTTCAGAAATTTCATATTCTCTTATTTCATATTTTGCTTTTGTTATTACTTTGTTTCAGGTTAAAGTTTATCTTTGTTTTCATCAAATTTGTATCAACCATTTGCATGAACATCAGTCATTATAAAAAAAAATGAACATTAACAAGTAGGTAAGGTCCCACAATCCGTCCCTGTGGCACAGCCGACACGCTTCGCACAGCAATGACGTAGCGTCGCTACGTTTCGCGACTGGCAACGTGCACCCGGCCTGCTTACTGATGAGGCCGGGCCGGGTGAGTGCGATGCCGATGTACGTGGTCCTTGGGACTCGCCGCGCATGCTAATGGCCTGGGTGATGGATGTTCTGTAACGAGACCTGAAGATACTCGTGACATTTGGAATAGGCGTAGCACAAAAGCAAGATTTACGATTTACGTAGAGATGACTTTCGATTTTAACAAAGCCTTTGAATTATTGTCGTTTAACGTATGAATTAAGCGCTATGTAACGCAAACATATTGTGAACCTAGAAAGGTAACGTTCAAAGTACCTATGTTTATCTAATCGGTGTTCAAGCACAGATAACTTCGTCATAGTAACACCGCCGTTGCAAAATGTTATTTACGATCTGATAAAAAGCATGTCCTTTGTCTTACTTTATCATAGTTAATACTTGTAAATTGTACTTTGATGATATGTAAATGTAATTATGAATTGATTTTTTTCTTTCCTTTTGGATCATTTTTTTTTTTTTTTTTTTATGGCATAGAGATGGCAAACGAGCACACAGGCCACCTGATGGTAAGCGGAAACTGTGACCCATAGACATTCGCATTCACAAGACTGCAGAGCAATCCTAAGACTGCAAATGCGTTGCCAACCCTGAGGACTAAGATGGAATGCCTCTATGCTAGTCATTTCACCGGCTGTCTTATCCCCAAACCGGAACACAACAATGCGAACACTGCTGTTTGGCGGTAGGTTAATGGATAAGACGGTGGTAGCGATCCGGAAGGACCCTGCACAAGGTCCTACCACCCGCAATTCATTTCTTTATGTTCGTCTTTAGTAATTAAGGAGAATATCAGGGTAGCAACTCCTTTAAGTATGCATTTGGTTTGCACGTTTTCAGATTTAATACGACTACATTCCAATTCTGCAATTCGCAACTAAAATATTTCCTGAAGTTTGCCACTGATTATGTCAGTAAAACACTTAACCTTGATTTGTGTTCATCCCCCAGCCAACTGTTAATTCAAGGCGAGCAGGTGAAATCTTCCACATTGACCTTGTTCCCACGATAGCAAAAAACCTGTCATTAACATCCCATGATCCCATCGTACTCGCAAGGGTACAAGGGTACTCCCGACCTTGAACACACCTGCCAGGCAGATGGCGACAGTTGCCAACTGTCAGGGGTTGCGGCGGAAGGGCACTAAAAAATGGGAAAGGGTTACTGCGCGAGATACAATCATTACAAACACAGACTTTCGGGGGAATTACGGGAGGAATATTGATTTAAGTCTGTATCGATAATATCTTGGAAGTCAAAAACACGGTCTAGCTCTGTGAACAAAGAATTTAACGATAAAATCATTTTAAAACTCATATGAAGCTACTATGGGTCTATATCGAATGGCATTTTTTTATTGGGGGGTTTGGATGGGCCTTGTGTGTCACTTCGACCATTGCTGATCTTTTGTAACAGCCCTTTGTTTAAAGTTCACCGCAAAGGCCCGTTGCGTCTAAGAATTTCCAGATGCTTTGGGCCGTGAGAAGTTGTATCTCCTGTGGGTCCACAATATGTCGCCCTAGGTAGATACTTCTGTTACGCATTAGTGGTCCGCAAGAACAGAGGATGTGCATTGCTGTCTCCTCTGTTTCCTGACAGAACCTGCATGTCGGTTCTTGTTTCATACCCATTAGAAACAGATGTTTGTTCAATTTGCAGTGGCCAGTTAGAATTCTAGTCACTGCGCAAGTCTTTTCTCTTTTGAGTTGTAGAATCTCTTTGGAGAAGTTGCTTTTGAACCCTGTAATTAATGATTTCGAGTGCTTTTGTCCTTTCGTGGACTTCCACAGCTCGATCGCCCTAGATTTATATAGGTCGTTTAGCAGTGAATAGGATTTCCTTTTTGTGATACCACATCGAATGGCATACAATTATTAGTCCTATCGTTGTGTCGCATAACGTCTTTTGTCCTAATAACGTGTGGCATACACTTTGTTCCGCATATTTTTGATTGTCCGAAATTGTTGCTCCTATTATCGTTTGTCCTAAATATTATTTGTCCTATCGTTTGATGTGGCTAAGATTCAACTGTCGAATGATTGATGTGCATAATTGTAATATTCCTAATATTTAATGTGCTAAAATGGTTTTGACTACTTTTTTTTTTTTATGGCATAGAGAAGACAAACGAGCACACAGGCCACCTGATGGTAAGTGGAAACTGTGACCCATAGACATTCGCATTCACAAGACTGCAATGCAATCCTAAGACTGCAAACGCGTTGCCATTCCTGAGGACTAAGATGGAATGCCTCTATGCTAGTCATTTCACCGGCTGTCTTATCCCCAAACTGGAACACAACAATGCAAACACTGCTGTTGTCATGTCATTAAGCATAAATTTATTGTATAAAAAAAAAATTTCAAACCTAACCTTGTCAAACTTGTTGGTTCTGGCGTTTCGCTCGCTCGTTAGGGTCACAGTTCTACCTAACACTCCTCCTCGCTTCGCTCGTCGTCGTACCTAACCTAACCGAAATCTGACCTGCCTGAAGGTAGAATACGTAACGATTCTGACTTCACGCCTTCCATAGTTTAGTTTAGGTGCTGTAATTGTAGCCAGTTTAATAATAGGCAAAATAATTATTAGGACAATTCATGTTAGGAATATTATGCTTTAGGTAATTAGACTTTAGAGTTATCAATATTAGGACAAACTTGCTTTAGGACGTTAAATGAGTATGCGCAAAAAATATTAGGACAAACGAGTAGTATGCCATTCCACAGTATGCCAAACATTCTCGGCCAAACATTTTTAGGACAAAAAACGTTATGCGATACGACAGGCGCCCAGCATCTATGCCTCTGATCCAAATTTTATTGGTGAATGGTCCTGTTAACACGTAAAGTTTGTGTCTGGATTTAATATCTAAGTCACGATCTTTGGCACTTTAGGCAGTGTGGTGTGACCTACCGTACCGACTAGTCAGTAAAGCTTCATAATTTAGCTCTACGCGATTGACATGTTTTCGCTAACTGCTTCTATAAATTGTACCTATGTATATAGCTTTTCATTACCTTATCGTAAAGAGCAAACTGTTTTCTTAACGCTCCTGAAGTGTTATCAACTTATCAATCTTTTTTTATTTGTTGGACTTTGAAATGAGTCTCGTGGCCAAGAAATGCATGCTTCGTAAGCAAACATCGTGAACGAAATGTTTATGTAGATAAACGGGAAGTTGAAACACGTACTCATCCACCACGACCTCAGTATATTAATGGATTATTAAACTGCGACCTTTACTTGAAAGGCTCAAAGGCTTTTTGTACAAAAAACCGGTTGATAATTAATATTAAGACATTGAACTATTCCGTATACATTCTCTGGCTTCGGTTAAAGTGCCACTTATGACGATTTACATTGAACAGTCAGTCAGACATAAACAAGTCGGCGATAAAGACTCAAAAGGCCAATATTGACGTAATCTACAGTGTGTAATTGGCGTAAGGAAAGCGGTATTTATGTGTAGTGGTCAGAATAAAACTGACACACATCCGTCATTATACTCATGTGAAACTGTGATTCCGATGCCTACCTATTTGTATCAAAATTTATCGAAATCCTGATCCTGCTACATAATTTCCAACGGTAGTTATCTATCGAACGTAATGGTTTCATATCGTTTACAGTTCTATCGTAATGCAATCTACGAATAGCAATGAAAATCCATTTACATTTAGAGGACTATATATTTTTTTATTTTACGACATAAGCAAACGCATTACCGAAGTTAGCCCTGATTTAGCCTTACTAACCTAACTCTTGCCTTTAAAACTACAGTTTAATTCTTATCAAGTCTGGGTCATCTGTTCCTCAAGTTCTGCCTGACCTTCTGCGGTGACGCAAGCATCCTTGTTTCTTCGTGTCAGTAATTCGTATTGCATCTTCGTGCATCTCTTTATCTGTGACGCGTGCGGTGATGTAATCAACTCGAAACGCAGCAAAGTGACCTTTATTTTCTATAGGGTAAGGTGCAGGTGTGTCGCAACCTGTGCTAAGTGCGCGTGAGTGGTTCGGATTGATAAAATCACGAAAGCGCTCGTACTAAGCGCCTAAGAAGTTATACAATGCTGGTCTCTCAAATTTTTTCGTTTATCTGACTTTTAACAGAAAGTCAAAGTTTTAAAGTCAGGAGATAAAACTAATATTAGACATTTATTTCATTAAAAAATCTCAATGCTAAATTGATTTTCTATTAAAACAAAAGCGGTATTAGAAAACGTATTCTGTTCTTGTAAAACAAAACACAGACTAGCAACTAACAGAAATTTGCAACTGTGGCATTCAAAATATAACTGAAGGGAAATAAAACGAATTTTATAAATTATTGATCAATCGTATGTTTTAGCTATTCAGCCCTCGCCAGGTTAACGTTGATTTGAAAGACACTTTTTACAGTGTCTGTTTAGTTTAGAGCCACGCTGTCTGCATGCAATCCACAAATAACACAAAATTGAATTTCTCAGAACTGAATGAAGTAAGTACACAAGTGTAACGGATTGTTTGGATGACTGGCGTGTTCTTGTATATAAATGCGCGAGTGCCTGTTTGGCAACAATGCGCGATGATTATACAGCTTACGGCCTCTTGTTTGAAGGGCTTGAACAAGGTTGTCTTTGCTGGTCATTATTAACATTATTAAAAGGATGACGTCAATATGATCATGGTATTTACTCTTTTGTTAGATATTCAGATATGCTACAGAAGGTCTTTGTCAAACGTAACAAAAATCAGGAATCGTTAATTTTGAAAGTAGTGGAGACTGTTCCGAGGCTTTTCGAAGAGTCGAAAAGGTAAGAAAGCTCAGCATCATTTAAATGTAGTAGAAGGTGTAAATCTTTTCGACGATTTGATTTTGTTTTTAGATCCGATCAGATTTATCGGACTTACCGTTGAAATGGACGCTCGTTTCTACAAACAAAGCTATATATTGGATTATTCGTCATGTCAACTGGACCGAAGCACACATAGGGCCGCGGCCATGTGACATAGTTTCACACAAACAAGGATGTTGGCTCAGGTGCGGTTTACGTAATGGACGTAGCGAGCGGCCTGTCGACGGTTAGTTATTTAACTTATGAACAGTATTTAGTAACCTGAACTTAATTAACCTTCGTTTGATTCCTAGCGGGCGTCAACTGTATGCTGATGCCTTTAAAGGACAAAAGTAAAGAAATGTTTAATAAGTCTACACAATCATGATATAATGTTACAATGATGAACGACGACGACGACGACGATGATGATGATGATGATGATGATGATGATGAAGCTACACAAGGGCAATCAGATTCATCCAAAACTAATTATTAAAGGTCTCAAGAAAATAGGAAGCTCAGAAATTATGACGAAAGTTCGGGGATAAGTAGTACAAGAACCGGGGATAGTAGTAGAGAAGAAAGTGGTGTATGCTAACGTACCTGTACTTAGTTGTTCTCCACTGTGATTGGTGGACAGTATTTTATTTGAAACAAAAACGACGAGTCACCATTGATCACCGACGGTTGAGAAATTTTCAAAACACACTACTGAAATTGAGTGAATAAATACTACTCGTATGATGGTGCAATACTGAGCTTTCAATGAGCTATTCAGCTATAGAGTTGAGTGAAATGCACGCAGGGAACGCTGAAGTGGAAACGCCGTGTGCATGTCAATTGTAGAGCTTTTAAGTAAATTGAAATACTGCGTCTATAATTGTTACTGTTGTTGTTGGAATATTGTGGATTTATTTATCTATTTGCGTAAACAATTAAATATTACAAATTATTATAGTCACTTGATGTTGATTAGTATTCTTTGACGTTAAAATGATATTACAGCATCGTTATGTAGAGAACAGGTTTTGTGGCGTTTATTTCAATATCGGAAGGGAATGATAGGTTTATGTGTATCTATGGCCTACTACTTATTAGCTTAAGTAGCATACGTCTGTGAAGATATTGTGTTATGCCTATAGAAAAAACCTTTTGTAAGTTTCTGGTGACTATTCATTACATATTTATGTGAACGTTCCAAAACTTTTATGCTCCCTCTCCTCTCCTCCTCTCCTTTTTGCCGGGAACAATAAAAGCGAAACTAAAGTGAAAGTTGCAATCGTAAAATGTTAATTTTGTAACCGTTTCATTAACCGTTATCCTTTTCGGGCCCCGGGTCCCACTCCGGTCACTTTGGCGGCAAGATGAATTATAGCCCGAACGTGACAGGACCACTTGGAATCTCTAATGAGTAAGGGTGTGCAATGAAATATGGAATTTAGACGTCGTTTCGTTGTCCTGGTTTAGGTGTAAGGGGAAAAGGCGTGGAACTGAGGTTGTACGTTGGTAATTCCTAAATTTAATTAAATATATTGTGACGATGTACAATGAAGTTTAAAATACCGAAAGTTATAACGAGGAACATAATGTCTACGTCCACAATTTTGTTTACCTTCCTTTACAGCTGTGAAACTGCGTAGTGCACTAGTGAGGAAATGTTTAATGGGTATATTATGTAAAACATTAATTTCTGAATAACAATTTCTCTGTATTACATTACAATCTTCCATTATACATTTCGTAGTTCTTGAATTCGATATCGTTGGCAATTTTACGAGTATTTACAACAAACTCCCTACAGTATAGGTATTGCAAGTATTACAATACTCATAATAATAGAAGTGCACAACCGTGTCAGTCTCGTTTTCTATATATTTCTAAGAAAAATTAGAAGTCATAAACACGAACAACTTTCGCTTGCCCCTGGCTGTTAGTAACTTTTGTCTTGTCTTTATTGTAAAAGGGACCTTTCCCTTTTACGACATAATATGTATTCTTTTTCTGTTCAATTTGGGCTAACAAAAAAAGTTATTGTCATGTATAACTGTCATTGACTCAGTTTTGTTTTTATTAGCTTTCAAAAGCTGGAGAACATTGTAAAATGGTGTTTACGATACGACCTTGCTTTACATTTCCAAGACTTTTTACAAAAACCCTGTTTACGGCGATGTCGGGTTTCTGGAGAAACAATTAGTTTTGATAATAAAGACTGGTAGCTATTTGTTGTACAGTTAAAACACGTGCAAATCAAGAAGAATATAAGTACGAATTAATTGTCAAGTTATTAGATATTGGATTAATCTATCCATTTATCTATCAGGTCTTACCATCAGAGCCTCTATTCTGGGCGGTAAAAACCTTAACCTTTTATAGTATTATATTTAACTCTGCCGCCATTACTTCAAGTAAATAAGAGCTATGAAAACGTTGTCAATACGACAACTGTTCAAAGACGATATGGTTTTTATCGTCTAGCTAGAATCTCGTCCTAGTTCTGTTTGCCCGATTGTCTTTCTCATACCTTCTAAATACTTACATCTTTATTTGCTTTCCTTCCTCGCATCAACTAGTAGCTTTAGTTAATGAAGACTCATAAGGAAAAAGGTTATGAATTCAAATCCTTCTTTGGCCAGAATTAGTTTTATTCACAGCAAAATTTGCAACGTTTTCCTCAAACATTTCACAAATATATAAAACTGTTTCCGTGTATATTTGACAAAAGTAATTTACTCCAGCATCAATCTGTTTATATCCAGGCGCGTGCGCCGCTGACGTCACGGCCCCGCTCAGTGCCAAGGTAAAAACGGTCACTCCGCACCTCCGATATCCGTTGATAATGTGTATTTATATGAGGCCTTGGGGATTGGGAACAAAGACCCCGCCATTACAATTCATTTACCTGCCGCGCGGCCTTTCGATGTACTTATGATGTCATATTATACACGTGCGAACTGGGAACCGGCAATAGCTAGTTTTATTCGTTTACCTGTTGTTTGTTTTAAGGATTATTTTGAAAAGTTTCGAGTCGTGTTTTTGCTAAGGTTTCAATAAATCTAAATTGCATAATGCCTTATTCTCTAATTTGACGAAATTTTGAAATGCCATGGTCCCTGTAAAACCTTAATATCAAAATGGCTCACTCTTAAAATGATGGAAAGTCATAATGACTTTGACCTAAAAACTTAAATTCCTTAAATACCTAAATATTGAAATGTACATTTCTTTCGAATACCGAATCATAGATACGTCAAATTTTCAAAATAACTGAAGCCGAAAACACCGGAATGGCAAAATGTCATAGTCTCAAAATGCCTAAATTCGTTTTCACTTCTTTCAAGTGGCCAGTACTTAAGAAAGATAGTATATATGCATGAAGGTTAGGTAAAACTTTTTCAATTTTAGGTATTTTGGTATTTGGTTGTTTTGAAATTATGATGTTTTGAGATAAAGGTGTTGTGAAGTTTGGTCGTTATGAGCCTAGACTTTTAAAATTCAGCCATATTGAGAATCCGGTGTTATGTGAAAAATTTTTAGGTATTCTGGGATTTAGGTATTTTGACACTTAGTCCTTTTGAGATGAAGGAGTAAAGGTAAAAAGGTAAAACGAAATTAAGCCGTAATGAAACCAAAGCGTGTTTGTTTAGTTTTTTTTACTACATTAAGTACAGAAAGTAGATTTTTGTATTGAGAAAGCAAATGTATATCGATCAGATATCCCACCAGGGGGCCTAATATGGCTGCGTTTACCGCGCGACAAAATGTGGATAAAGCATCTGTCACTTTTTGACGCGTATAGTACGAGTGACGAATGCTTTATCCACATTTTGTCACGCGATAAACGTAACTATCAGAGGCCGGATTTTTCGCGGCAAAACAAAAGACTGTCGCAATGTAGTTAATGTTAGAAATATTTTTTTATCGATATATCGATAGTTTGTATAATATAAGAAAAAATAAATAAATAAACAATTTATTAAATAAAACATTTTATGTGAGGTTTGCATAAAATGATATACAAATAGATGTAATTATGTTGTTCGAAATTCACGTTAGTACACGCAGCAGCACATGACATGTTATTTGGTTTGTGATAGTGATAGGAGTAGTAGTTTTCAATGAGGTAGTATAGTCACTTCATTAAAAGTTTTACCTCTTAGTTGCCCGACCGGTTATTTTATTATTTGATATGATAAAGTAGGAGTTAAAATTTAGATGGAATAACACATATAAATCACTTGTCGCGATTGACTATAAAATAATGTAAATATATAAGTAAATATATATGTAAGAGAGTAGAGACTGCTCGATCCCACAGTCAAACTGTGCAAACGGTTTTGTGGGACATATGTTCCTATATGTGATGTAATTTCAACTTATTTTCATAATAAATAAATAATAATAATATATCGGCATACTTTTTTAAATGTCATAATAAATACTCGATATCGATAAAAAAGTGTTTCTAAAACTAGCTAGATTGCGACTGTCTTTTGTTTTGCCGCGAAAATTCCGGGCTCTGTAAATATAACTAGGCCCGCAGGTGGCCTCTATCCCAAGTAACACGTAACCTATATATTAACCAAAATGGATATGGATTTATGTCCAAAAGTCCGAATAACACTTTTAATTGGCATCGGCAAAGATAAAATAGTTTTTAGTAGCATTTGGTTCGTTTCGAAATGCTTAAAGCTATACTATACTCTTAAATAAAGATTAAACTCCTACCAAAGCATCAGGTATTTATAATATACAGCTACTTAAATAGCTTTTACACTTACACAAAGGTTAAAGTCTTATAATAGTAATTTGAAAAGCCCAATACATTAAATAAGCATTAACGAAATATTTTATCCTGCACAGAGCTGTAGTGGCAATTTTTTAACATTCAAAACTTTTTAATGATCTGTGTTTGTGTTCATTTAATGCTAGTCCTATAGTAACATTCACTAAACAATGAATAAAATCTTAACTCCGTTTTCTTCCTAATCTGTTTCTTCAATAAAGCTTTTAGTCGTATATTGATAATAAAGAAATGTATTACAAACAAACACGATAGAAACTAATCACTATGGTGTATAATGGCAGCAAACATTATAATGTTCTTATGAAGTGTTGCAATATACCTGAATACTATTATTGAGTGTCTTATACTTTGGTAAACAGGCTCAAAGTATTTTGGTTAGCTATAGTAAGATTAACAGCATTATTATACTTTCGTTGAATGCGTAAAGCATTTATATTATCTGACGCCATTTGCTTTCTGTTTCCCCTTGTTACGGAAACAATTAAAATGATTAAAAGTGACTAAAATCTGATTAAAAGAGCACTTTCTATAATTTTACTTTATGCGCGGTGCCTATAAAATCAACTCTATTCATTAAAATTAAGCTAAGAGCTTATAATTTTACAAAACATATTCAGAGTCGATTATAATTTTCTATATTTTTGTGATAAAAAGCATTATCACGAGGGCGCGTGGAAATATTACCACAAAACTTAACATGTTTTCACAGTAAACTGACATCCGCAGCTGAATTTCACCCATTAAAGAAAATAAAGTTTACTTACCATTCAATATTATTTTTCACAATTATTTACAATACTCGCGAATCTTCACTCAAACTCGCAATAAATACTAAATGTAACCATAATTTTTTTTAAATCTATTGAGAAATTCTTCTGAAATAAAACAATTAGCATTTGAATATGTTCCCATTTAGAGATTGTATATTAATAAGGTGTATATTGGCTGTACTGTGGTCGCAATAAATGCTTTAAGTCTAGTGATTTGTTCTTTACCGACTTCAATAATAACTTTGTGCAATCATTGTAATGCTACTAAGCAGCCTTTATAAAGCTCAATGCTGTATAATTTGGGGCCCAAATTGCTCTTAAAAAAGCTGTAGAAAAGTAAATACAGCTGATATAGGATTTTCATATAATGCTTTGCGCGTCAGTTCGTGCTGTTGTATGTTTTTTATAATGGTGTTTTGTGTTACTTGGGATGTGCTCGTTTACCTTCTTATGCAATTAAAACAAAACCGCAATGACTGTTCCGTTCTCGAGTCATTCTATTGCTAACAGAAAATGTAGCAACCACATCTCGTTTTTTTTACAATAATTACACAAGTTAACTTATTTGTATTTACAAATGAAACGTCTGTTAATGAAGTAAACCATACTTTTTTTTAAAAAAAATTTTATGTCATAGAGAAGACAAACGAGCACACAGGCCACCTGATGGTAAGTAGAAACTGTGACCCATAGACATTTTTGATCTCTCAGTTTACTTTATCTCACTAACTTATTATTTTATGGAAATACCTTTCAACGTATCATCTCACAGAATTTTCATTTTATTTAAAGGCTTTCTCACAAGGCACAAATTAACCTAATCCAACTACCGAAATGAATGTTTAAGATATCCTAAAAACAACATGGTTTCAGCAGGAAATAACGTTCGATGAAATAATGTTTGTTACTGTTTGGGAACCAGAAAACATTTCATCAGTTGATGATGTAGTTTCTGCAATAAAAAACGGCATGGTGAGCTCATTATAATCTCGGTTTCGGCATATCCTGCTAATTAATAAAGTGAAGTAGGTAAACGCTTGAAAGGTGAACAAATGGCATCCCTGATGTAACCAGCTGGCCAGTGACGTGATCTGCAAAATCAGTTGATGCCTGAGCCTCTACTTTAGGTGGTAAAAATCATATCGTTTTTGATCTGGTTAATGTATTGTTTTTAACACAGCCACCATTACTGTCAAGTAAATAAGAGTATCATAACGTTAATTATAGTTTTTACCGCCTAGAATCATAGATTCTATTGCCATTTGCAAAGTTTCTATTTATGTGTTTTATTATCCATTTATTGTTAAATCCATCCGCTTAAACTTCGCTTTCTTACAAGCTTTAAGGTGCGTCCGTGTTACCGAATCACCCGAAACATATCGATCCATCTATTTTAATATTGTAGTTACCTTAATTTTACGTAAAGAGTCAATGTAAAAAAACTATTATAAAAAATAAGGAAAGTTACAAGCTGACAATAAACTGATGTGGGGCTGATAATATTGATAGTCTTATCATGACCTGAAATTTAAACTATCGTAAGTCTGTCTAGTATAGACTCGTAGACTACTGTAATTTAGTTACCGTTTAAAACAGTTTTTTCGTTTCGCACGTCAACACCAATTATGACGTGACATTGCAAATTAATAGGTATCGGACACCATCGTACCGCGATGTTAAAATTCGTTAAATAACTGGACTGTCTTTATTGTACAAGGAAAAAAAATCCTGAACATAATGCAAAAAAAACAAGTACAAAGGCGAACTTATCTCATTTATTTATTTCAGAAACATACAAGCTAACAGTTAATACACCAAAACGCTTATAGGTACAATAGGATAAAAACAAACAGTAAATATAGGAATACAGAACTTACTGACTAACAGGCAGAATACGATTTAAATATACGTATAAATAACTATTTATCTTTCTAGCAAAAGAAGCAGGTGTATCAAAAAAATATCATAGTCATCCCAAATTCTATAACCTACAAATATGTGTATTCTTCGTCACAATATTCTCGTTTCTCAATGTCAGTCAATTTACCGTTACCTAGTCGGTTACTAAGTTCTGTTACTAAGATTTATTACAATTTAAAAATAAAGTAAAGAGTTTCATAAACCTGTAGTTCATCAATCGAAACCTTATTTTATATAGACCAAAAATAAGCGTTATTTGTATTCTTTACTATTGCAATAATTTGGTGTACGAGCTTTAAGCATTCCCATTCGGGGCAGGAAAGCATGGGTCAAAACACGCACGACCACGATACTGATAACGGCTACAACTTTTGTAAGAGTTCTCGTATTGAGTCGAAATTTGCGTGACATATTGACCAGACTTTTATCTTTAAATAATGATACGAATGTATTCCAAGCAACTAAAGATCCGCTTATACTCCGGTCAATCTTCAAGTCTCATTAAATTGACCTTACGATTTCACATCAATTTGCAGAAATACGAAAACAGGCAAACTTTCGTGCTTCATAAGCTTGGTTTTGGAGTATTGCTAAGACAATAATGCTGGTCTCTGAACATACCCAGAGACGAGGGGCTCCACAAAATTAAATAAAAAAAATCTTGGTCAACAAAGAGTAACCTTTAAAGCCTTTTCAAAAAGTGAAATTTTCAGAAAAGTCGTGCGTATTTTTATCGATGTGTTTTATTTTATGTTAAAAAGTCGTATCGTAAATTGCGGCGACTATATAGAATGATTATTAGTTCCTCAAAATGTACATTAATTAAGCTTTTAATTTTTATATATTTTGAAATTAAAAAATAAACATAAGTTAGTTTTATTTGATTAAACCTTTGTAACGCGGGTGGTAGGACCTTATGCAGGGTCCGTCCGTATCGCTACCACCATCTTATCCATTAACCTACCGCCAAACAGCAGTGTTCGCATTGTTGTGTTCCGGTTTGGGGATAAGACAGCCGGTGAAATGACTAGCATAGAGGCATTCCTTCTTAGTCCTCAGGGTTGGCAACGCATTTGCAGTCTTAGGATTGCATTGCAGTCTTGTGAATGCAAATGTCTATGGGTCGCAGTTTCCACTTACCATCAGGTGGCCTGTGTGCCCGTTTGTCTTCCCTATGCCATAAAAAAAAAAAAAAAGAAAAAGTAACAGAACTTAGTAACCGACTAGGTATACCAAGCAAACATTTTAAAACTGATTTTGTTTTCCTCTACGACTGAGTACAGCGATTGAATAGAATACAATACAACACATTTATTCAAAGGTCACACAACACAAATACAAATGACCATTTAAAAAAACGCATGGCTTCTTCAGTATTGTGCCGCGGCGTTCGTTTTCCGAGGGGCCCTGATTGACCTCAATCTCACGGGTCTCAAGTTAGATGAATGTTTAAAAGTAACCTATTATACCATAATCCTTTATATAATATCCCAGTAGACGTCTCAAAAAAAGTGAAATAACGGTTGCGCCAAAGTTCATGTAAAATTGCAAATTAGATTATTGGAACTCCGAAAATGTATCTCATGTAATTTTACAACCTAACGATCACTCTTCATACTCTTCATATTTTTTATAATACTAATGATCGGAACTTATAATCATCCGAACTTATAACGCCAATATTAATGGAACCGTACACTTTTCAGAATTTCTTAAATATCTTACGTGTAGATAAAATTAGGTTAGGTTAGATTAATAAAAATCTAAAAATGTAACAGTTTTATGAAAAAATGCATTATGAGTTGCATGATAATTATGACTTAAAAAAGTATGACCAAAATTTTTCAGAGTAATGATGAGTATAGTCACAAATCGTTATTTGTATAAAAATTTGAAAGACCAATTTTATATGAGCCAATATGGACCCGAAATAACAAATGCTACGCGGGAGGACGAATACTTATTAATGTTAAAATTAGTATAATGCTATTTAAAGCCGACCTCACCAAAAACTTGTTTAAGTGAGTTAGCACCTCACTGTAACTAGATTACTAAGGTATAGTATAACTGTGTAGGTCGCCACTCGTCAACGGCGTTGACGTCACTGCGCCACTGCCAAGGGCGGCGTCGGATCGATCTTGTTATCAGCCAGGATGCCTGGAGGTCGTAGGATACTATGATAACAAAATAGTATACGCCCTAGAGTTACACTGATGCGGGTGTCTAACCAGAATACATTCCATCTGTGGTTTAATGAGACTGGATTAGACCTATGGAGCCAATGGGTCTCGCTTTTATGGACATATTTGTGAAGAATTGAGCGTATATTTTGATGCCGTTTTTGGATATTTGTTAGATGTCCGGTAAACTTAGATACCTACCTAAACAGAAACGAAATCGAAACCCGCAGAACGAAAGTGATTCGGAATAAACGCCCAAATAATGACCCCAATGTGTGTACACGTTTGTTGCTTTTAGGAAAAATATATAGCAGTAAGAAGTTCAAGATCAAAGGCCAAGATGTATGGGATGACAGTTGAACATGGGTTGCTGCGCACAAGAATGTCATCACATACATTTTGAGTGATGGAAAAGAAAAACGTTAGTAGTGTTTGCATCTTGGCTAGGGCATCTGAGTTGTTGGTTCCCCCCTGGCGTTTTTCTCAACTCAGCTTTGATGAAGCAAAGTTCGATGGACCGAGGGCCGAGATGCTGCCAATTGATTAAATAAATGCTTTGATTTGGTGTTGCAGTTCGTTTAACTTCAGTTTGACTGAAGTCTATAAATTCTTTCGAGATAGATATTGATGTAAAGCAGATTTGTGTTCACGTTTAAACTTACGTTGTTACGTTTTGTTGTTACTTATTGAATGCAAGTGTTTGGCGTTGAAGTCGCTTATCGCTATTTCTGAAAAGTATCCTATGACCGTCTCCGGCTTATAAACTATCTCTGAACCAAAATTTACGTTGGTCAGTTGCGCCCTTGAACCGTAAAGAAGAAATAAAGAAACAAACGCAACTTAAAATATTTTTTTTTATAAAACCCTAAATGCCGGATTAAAAAAAGGATAAGGTTCTTATTCGTTTGTTTTACTGTTTAATTTAAAACTTACTTGATTTCTCCGCCAATTGTCAACTGTATTCTTTCTTTCGTCAAGAGTTGGTCATGAGATCCATGAAAAGTCAACGGAACTCCTTAATAGTTTGTGGTTGTTTTTTTAATCGTTAATTATATACGCATATAAAATTACTGTTCGCAAACAAGTGCCAATCAAAATTAGCATTTCCGGCAGATTTCAATTACGCAACTTATTTACTATATGTTTATCAATACCTTGAATAATTTAATGAGTTGTTTCGGAAGCCATTTTTTTTTATCCGAGGCAAACAGGCAAATGTAACTGGTTCTACAACTTGTTATACGCGAACGTTACTTTATAATTAATTGTATAGGTATGATTACGTGTTTTTATATTTTTAGAAATATTGATTTTAAAAATGCCTTGATGTAACGTACAGTCAACCAACTTGAAGTCTCTTACGTTCTGAATGAAAAGTTACTTTTACATAGTTCATAGTGGCTTAGGAATCAAATGAATTGACTGCACGTACAGTACCATCAGCAACACAGTTAACTGATCATTTATGAATCTTGTCACCTTATAATAAGGCTCACTAGGTACTGGTCAATTAACTTAACAGTGATGTTGTTTGTACAGTAGCTCTTAAAATGGCCATCGGCATTGTACTTCTCTCTCATTCGCCCTTAAAAGCTCTTATGCAAAATCAAAGTACCCGACCCCATTTGACCCGACCAAGAAAGGCTGTTGAAAACCTCTTGCACTGTATTTTCTAGTCACTAGACGTGAAAGAATTACATTTTGTGTAAAACTCTTAAGGAACTACTCACCACACGACAGACGTACTCGAACTCGAACACATCGTAGATCGTAAAAATAGTTTCTTGATTCTGAAATCTGCAAAGTTGCAAAAAACGTGGTCACGGAAGATTAGTCATTGATCCAGGACAGCTGATGAGTACATAAAAGTTTGCTTAATATATACTAGGGCGGGCCAAAAATGACTGCAACAGTAAAGGCTAGTAAAAGTGCAAACAATTCTGGCCCACCACATATAAAAGAGACCCAATGTTAATAATGTTTCAATAATATACCTAAAGCTAACAAATCATTTTGATAATTTTGTTTAGAAATCAGGAAGCCCGGCCCTGTCTCACACTACCTCACTAATATTATTAACGCGAAAGTTTGTGAGTTAGGAAGTATGTTTGTTATTTACCTTTAATACCTAAAAAAAAAACTGTTCCCGTGTGGTGTATGGAATTACTAACTCTCCGCGGACAAAGTTGCGGGTAGAAAAGTACCTATTCTAAATTGAGTGCCAAAAAAGGATATTTTTTTGCTCTGAATCAGTTAGTTAAATAGCTATTATATGTTATCCGATTCTGTGCGTGACCTCCACTCGAGTGGTCAACAAAAAACCTGTCCTGTACCAAATAATACTAAAAATAGTCGCCCAATTATTTTCCTACGTTTAGTCATCGAAGGCCGAAATGACGCCATCATAATTTACTTTAAATTACGATGATTTTATCTCATCAACTATAGCAAAACCAGCTGTACAACAATCTAATCATTGCTATCAACATCGTTTTAAATAACGTATAAAAATGTTAATGCGGTTACATAATAGTAGGCAACAATACAGTGACCATACAGGGTGTAATCTAAGTCGTGAAACAAATGATCACCTCTGTATTCCACCCACGAATATGAACAACTTTCACTATGGAATCAACTCTGAAATCACGAAAAAACATCAGCTGTTTAGAAAAGTTCAATACGTACTCGACCAAAATGTATGAAGGAGCTTTTTTTTTCGTGATTTCCGGGTAGGTTCTATAGTGAAATTTTTTCATATTCGTGGGTAGAACACAGAGGGATCACCTCCTTCGACTCACGACTTAAATTTCACCCTGTACTTAGGTATATAAAGATGCTTTAAGTGGTTAGAGTAAGGAAGAAAATAATTACAACTTTATAAGTGAGAGAAGAGAACACTAGAATAGGCTTCAGAAAAAGGGGGTGAATTGGAAGAAGCTCGGCAGCTCGCTAGACGCTAACCAGCGCAGTGGGGTTTTAAATTGCAATGTTTTTGGCAAAGACTACGATACTTTAAAGAGTTATGCAACTGCTTAGCAGATCTAACACTAAAAGTGACATGAATCAACATCTGGAAGTAATAATTATTGTCCTCATCTCGATAGAATTGTTGTTGTATTAGCATCTCACGTGCTTCAAACGAAATATGATTCGGTTTCTTCGTACCAAGAACCTGACAGCCAAATCCAACCTCCCCTTTTTTCTAGCCCCTCAAACAAGTTTTAATCGCCAAGGCGCAGGACACGGAATTTGCCTTTCGTTCTGGTTTCAAGGACTTCTGTGCGAAGTGGAGTGGTCTTGAGTTAGAAAAACTATCAAAGTTGCATTCAATTAAAACTAAATAATATCACGTTACGTTGTTATATTGGAACAAGTTTGACCTCGCTATGTCTAGGGGAAAGGTCTTTTCAGTTTTCATTAGGCACTTGCACTTGCTATTTGAAAAGTAGACCCTTATTCTACATTTTTTTACACGTTCTGCTATTGAATTGTTTATGACTCTACCGCCTTTGCTGTGTAATAAGAGCTATCATTACGTTGCTAATATGATAACAATAGGGGTAAAGACAATGTCGAGTATGTCCCTTCATGATGAGTTGTTAAAACATAAAAATTATCAAGTTGAAGATCTGATTTATGTGGAAACAGATCTGAAATACTCAAACGTTTATTGCACTCCACAATGTGTTGACAGTTGACTGGCTAGCTTAAGCTATTACAGTAATTTTATAACTTAACTAGCGACCCGCCCTCGATTCGCTTGTTTAGATTTTTCATACAAAAGGATTTTCCCGCTAATTCCCGGTCCCATGGGAATTTCGGAAATTCCTTTCTTAGTGCACCTCTACGGTACCTAAGCTACGTCCCTTCCAAATTTCAAGTGCCTACGTTTAGCCGTTTAGGCTGTGCGTTGATAGGTCAGTCAGTCAGTCAGTCAGTTTCTCCTTTTATATATTTAGATTATGGACCCTGTTGGGCTCAGCTACATTAAGAGAGGGCTTTAGCTCAATAATCTTACATTATACTTAATGACTAATTAGAGTTATATTGGACATAATGTATATTTAAAATTAGGTTAAATTTAATCAGAATCTGAATATTTTTAATTCAAGTAGGTTTACATAATTAACTCTTTTGAAACGTCATAGTAGCGACTTAGCCAAAGTTAATGCAGGTTCAATAGCGACCGATCAGAGAAGAACCTGTAAGAAACTCTGTCGGCACATACATACATTCATAAACTCACGCCTTTATTCCCAGAGTGGGGTAGGCAGAGCTACAGAATTTCCAACAACTATAAAAACTTTTTGATAATTCTGTAACCACATTTTGCTCACTTAGGCGAAGATGTTTACCAGTGCATTAGTGACTCTGTCGGATTTCCTTTTTTACTTAAACTACTACTCCACGACCTGTGTAATACATACAAAAATAAAAACTATCAATAAAATTTAATGACGAGGACCGCCAGTTCCACTCATTTTAACACAACTTCATTGGGATTTAACCTTATTCTTAATTCATCTTTACTGCAAGTACCTATCCCCTGTTGGCGCTTAAATATTGCGTCAGTTCTCCAAACTCTTCAAGTAGTTAAAACAAAGTTAAGTCTCGTTCCGCAGTGTTATAAAATAAACAAGTAGTAACAAAAATAAATGAGATATTTTAAAACTGCGGTACAAACGAGTGGCCCATCTGCCAAATGACGTATGCTGCGTACGTAACCATCGTTCAATGGGACTACCCAACAAATTCGAACACTTTGGTCCTTGAATCAAGACATAATGAACCTTATGTATTTTGTATAAGATCGTCGACGTGTGCTTTTTTATTGTGTTCCTCGTGGACTTCCTACCAACCGGAGGGACCATCAGTTTTACTCTTGGCCTCTTGCCAACGACAAATCGTTGCAGATCATTTGAATTAGACACATATATTTAAAAATGTGATGATTTACGTTAAAAGATTTAGAGATTAGATTAACTTTTACAGTAAAATACCTATATGGTTAATTTCTGTCACCAGCTAAATATTTAATCGTGGAATCAGGGTTTTATATTTTCTATTTCTGATCGGGACAGTGTTTTAGGAATCATTAATTAGGAGTATTGATTTTGAAAATTCTAT
Source organism: Acleris laterana (assembly GCA_963966035.1). Taxonomy (NCBI): domain Eukaryota; kingdom Metazoa; phylum Arthropoda; class Insecta; order Lepidoptera; family Tortricidae; genus Acleris; species Acleris laterana. Next base: position 67,146 of record OZ014452.1, read on the forward strand.
ATCACTTTACAATGAAGCTACTTTTTGTTTTGTCTATTTTTTAAACATGTCTAAATTTATACAATTTTAATAAATCAACCAATGCGTTATTAATTACTTACTGTGGTGTTAAGTTTCTTTATATAAATAGCCGTATGCTAAATATACTTATTAATTATCGTGTTTTCTACACTCCTTTCGCTCTATTCCCACGAAATACTTTTTTGTTCTTATTTTGAAAAGCTCATCTAACAGTTTACTACAAAACTAACCACGTCTGCTCTCAGACTCACTGTAGAAGTGTTCTATGATTTAACATTTATTAAACACGTGTTTTACCGTCCTAGTTTATGTGGTAACGCGGGATAACTCTACGCAAACAGATTCCATTCATCGTCGTCTCAAAAATACACTAGCAATTTGACAGTCATATATTTGCCTGTCCATTTTGGCTTTTGAACAAATTTCATCAAGTGTTTGTCCACCTGCGGCTCATTCTTAGAACCGAATTCGCAGGAATCGCAGGTGTTTGACAAAGTATTATATTATTATCATACATAATTATAATGGTTTATACACAATTTTTGGGATTAGTAGACGAGGATACAATTTTTAAATAATAAATGATAATAATTACATTAACCTACCGCCAAACAGCAGTGTTCGAATTGTTGTGTTCCGGTTTGGGGATAAGACAGCCGGTGAAATGACTAGCATAGAGGCATTCCATCTTAGGCATCTGCAGTCTTAGGATTGCATTGCAGTCTTGTGATTGCGAATGTCTATGGGTCACAGTTTCCACTTACCATCAGGTGGCCTGTGTGCTCGTTTGTCTACTCGATGCCATAAAAAAAAAAACATTTTTTTTTTACTATTAGCTTAGTCATTGTATTATTATTTTTATCATCGTCATCGTGACACACGAGAGATATAATTTTCAACTCAGGTTCCTCCAAGGATCGACACTTAATCCAGTCTTTGGTCTTCGGATTAGAACTTGGAACTAACACCTGATTATTGGTTAGCCCATTGATATCCTGTGTTCCGTCAAAAACTAGCTCATCACCCTTCCATTCTACGATGCTCCCAAATATTACAAAACTTACATCTAGTAATACTATATCTATTTACAAGTCTGTCTTAGATTTATTCGTAATCCAAATGTAAAATCTCATTTATGGGTGCTCTCTTAACGGATTTCTTCTTGCTGTTAGTCCTGTCCCGTTTGACGAGCTTAATGAATTAGAGTGCAATTGTGTTACTGTTTGCATTGGCATTGCGACGGAGACGAGCTGCGCCGGCGCCTTTTGCACTGCGAGTATTTCTGGATGGTGATTCATGTTGCATGTGTACGTAGGTGGTCTGGACGCTAGATATAACAAGTAAATATCAACAGCCGAGTGATCGATTAGAATTGCTTGTACGTAGCTCGTTGTTTTGATGATATGATCCTATGCTTTTGAGATTGTGTGTAGCCAAGGGGTCCCCTTGACTGCCATACACATCGTTGGTCATAATGTATTGTTAGTCATACTTTTTTTTGTCATAACTCCGTTCAGGCTGAAGTTACAGTTTTTGATAAACGTTTATCGTGTAGATTATTTAGGTTAGGTTAGGTTAGTTTTATAAAAATCCTGAAAAAATAACCGTGTCCTGAGAAAAATGCATTATGACTTGCGAAAATTATGACTTGAAACACATTATGACTAAAAATAATTATGGCAGTCAATAGAGACCCATGTAGCTAAATTGTGAGTTTTGTTTTAGTGAATAGGTATCATCTGTTTTTGTAGCTTAATACTGTATGTAGGTTCTAATTGTTACAATTCAACAAGCAAAGTGTTGATAGTAACATTAGTAAGTTTCCACTGCCCTCTAACATTCTCAACAACAAAGCAATTGCGGTGGGTGGTCGTCTTTAGGAGGATGTTAAATGGATTGAATAGGTAGGACTGCGAAACGTAGAGTAGATTGCTACCACCTAGGTACCCTTAGGTACCTGCCGACATTGCCGCAAAGTAGTAATGTTGAAACTGTTGTGCTAAAAGGGTGGGGATCCAACAATCGCCCGCTACTTACTAGCATATAGGCATTCCATGTTAGTCCTCAAGATTGGCAATCTATTTGGAGAGTTTGAAAAAATAGGATAATATTACCAGGGACAAATTGAGAATTTTACTTTTTCTGTCTAGAATCATGCTCCCGACCGGCACGCAATCGTATTTCCAAATCTGAAAATGTAACGCAAAGTAACTAAGTAATGTAACCGTGCCACAGTGATGTTATAAATCAAATCGTAAGAGGTGTCAAACTAAATGTAACTGTAACACAGCTCTATGGTTGATCAGGGTTCCATTTTTCCAATTGTACGAATGGTCTGCTGTCTCATCCTGACTTCTAAAATTCAAACTGTAGACTTAATAATAAATTATCGTTTAACTAGAGTAGGCAAATTTGTGGCTCAGTCGCGTAATTTGTAGAGTCGTGAAGCGTAATAACTGTAGGGTAGGGCAACACTGTTTGGCGAGATGCCAAGTCCGAGAGAAATCGAGAATCGTTGAAAAGCCCTGAAACAGCATATCAATAGCCAACGGTTTTCAACCTCGACTTTACAAGAGAAATGGTAAGTTTGTCTGTTTTTGTCGAGTTAATATTTAACCGTAAGTAATTAGGTTAAGCTGTTCAAAAGTTGTTACTTCCGCTTTTACTCCTGAGGTTTTCAATTAATTAATTTTATTACTAAATATGAAGAGGATATTGGTTAAGGGCTGAACTAAATTTTTTAAATTTTCAAACTAGTTGTAAATCAACACTGCAGGTGTCTGAAACCTAAGCAGTTTATTGAGCCAGTGTCGGTTTGACTGCCGCGCGAGGACACACATTCCGTGCTATTCCTGATGCCTTCATTGTTTTCTTCTATTTTTGTATATTTGTGTCTTATGGTTACTGAAATGTCGTTCTTTATTTTGTCTTTCTTAAAGTATGCATTCGCTTAATATTGCTAAGTCGAAGACCAACGGTAAAACACTTTTTGTTTGTAGGTCTTCTCTACACCGTAAACAACAGTACTAGGTGGAAAGTTTTGGTTCGAATCTCGATATCAATCAATTTTTTGTACTTTGTCAGGCGTACCCCCGCCTACGGGTGTTGTTGACGTCACGATGACGTCAACCGATTGTTGCCAACTTTCTTAATCCTAACAGTAACTCGATAGTCGATAAGTCTGCTTGTCATAACCCGGTGCAGGAACGAGGAACTCGAATGGTCGCACCGCGATGACGTGTTGGCAGAAACCCGGTTATGTTTGTTTTGTTCAGTCATTTTCATATTCACAATGTTCAAGTCAAGATTTATCTGGGTCAGGAGATAGGAATGTTTTCTTTACTGTTCACGAGTGTCGTTCATTTAACACAAGAGAGTATTCTAAAAATAAGTGATCTGTTGCTATATTTTGAATTGCATTTGAAAAAGAGAGACTGACTGAAATTACATTTAAATATAAATATTGTGAAGGTTCTGGTGCTGGCTGCATCTTATACTGGGTAGTTATTACGTCAGTAATATTCAAATATCTTGTAGAATATTTTAGGAATGATTTGTTTTGAAAAAGTAATGTCAGTCTTTGAGGAATAACCGAGTGCTGAAGCCCTAGAAGTGTAGGTTTTAGAATAGTAAATATAAATAAATTACGTAAAAGTCCCAGTGAGTTATTATTTTAATAGTGAGACAAGAATAGGGAGAGCTTTATTACCTAAAAGTAAAACTTCGTCATCTCATTTAAAATCAATTAATGAAGCAATCAAGAATAGTGTCTTTCGTGTTGTTTTAACATTAGGCTTATATAGTAGCCCCTGAATGTTTTACTAACGTTTGTAGAGATGTTGACCCCGATTTAATTGGTACAGTGATTAAGTAAATATGCGATGGTTTGTTTACCAATGACGTGCGTATTACTAACGGATTTAAACTATACAGTGCGTTGACAGTCTTGAGATTGTAGTCTTACTTTACCACCAGGTGGCCTTTGACATTATTTTATGTTTACTAAATATAGCGTGTTAAATTTAAATTGTAGAAAATATTATAGTTTCAGCACTGAAAATGTACAGTCGAAGACATAAATTGATGAACAGATCCAAATTTTCAAAACACCTGCACAATGTAAAGTTCCATATGTCGCTGAACAAATTGTTGATCAAATCTATGTGAACGTTGCAGAATGTCAAATGTTAGTAAACAATATTTTATCAAAAGTTGCTGGACTTTATAAATCTACATAATTAGATTATCATTGATGGCAACGAAAGTCCATTAACACATACTTACAAAACACCTGCACACTATAAAGTTTCATATGTTGCTGAACAGACAGTGCCGATTTGAGTCATAGATAATAAGATTAATAAGAGTGCGAATGGTTTCGGTCTTTCGTTTTGGGAATGAAGTCAATTGTAGTGCCATTGTTTTTTAACTTATTCGCATAATACTCGTGTTGCCAAAAAAATTGATTGAATAGAGTTTTAATTTTAATTAGGTCGGAATAGCTATGTAAAATATAAAATGCCCGGTAGGCTGACACTGACTCTTTTTCAACTTGGCTGATGGTCTCCCGTCTGTTTTGATTATCATTGTTATCGTTATCACATCACTTGATCTATCACAATGACTTTTTAATTAAACTCTAGTTAGTAGGAATAGTAGGTACGTGACTAAAGTGTTGATTTTCTACTTGTACGAGTATATTAATATACGGAGTTAATTCTACGTCTATTGCAGGCGTAATCTATACTCCTTGCCTTTTTTCCTCTGCCACAAATGGCCTTTATTTTCTTAAATAATTGATTCGTAATTTAAATTTCACATGTCATAAAATTTGTCAGCTGGTTATATGAAAGATCTAATATTGCAGTTGCAAAATTACATTGCGAAGATAATCACATCTTTAGACATAATAATATCCTATAATTTGTGATCACGATGTCATACAATATCCACATTCAAGAGCATGATCGCCACAGGATTATTTTACTCAAAGAGCAAGGCCTCACCATATCTGATATCGCATTACAAATGGGAATTTCACGAACCACCGTATACCTGTGGATCAGACGTTGGGCGGATGTGGGTAATGTTCGTGAAATAAAAAAATCTGGAAGACCTAGAAAAACTACGCGTCGCCAAGATTCGAACATCATAGATACTTATAGGCGGAATGGATTTATGCGGACTAGAGAAGTAGCACTGGCGAATAACATTTCAATGATAACGCTTAGAAGACGTCTACACGAAGCAGGGATTCACTTCAGAGTACCAGCAAGAAAGATTAAATTGACAGCCAGACATAAATTACTGAGATTACAATTCGCAGAGAGATACTTAAATTACGATTTCTCAAAAGTAATCTTTTCAGACGAGAAAACATTCAAGTCATCCGAAAATGGGCGGATCACGTTATGGAGGCTCAATAAAACACGGTACCATGAAAATAACATAATTGAGAATAGATCAAGTGGTAGGATTTCTGTGGGGGTCTGGGCCTGGATGTGCAGTAGCGGCCCTGGAGAGTTGGTTGACATAGGATCACGGCTGAATAGTGTTGGGTACAAAGAAATACTTAATGACGTATTACTACCGACAGCAAAAATCGTGATGCCAGAAGAGATACTCGATTTTATACACGACAATTGTCCCATCCACAAGGCACGTCTTTGTAGAGCATGGTTTGCAGAAAAAGTGGAACAAATACACGAAATTGATTTCCCGCCGAAAAGCCCCGACCTAAACGTTATAGAAAATCTATGGGGGCTTATGGTCCAAGCTTGGGACCCCGATACTCCTCGCACTAAACAGAACATATTTAATCATGTGATGGAATGCTGGGAGGAGTTCAGAGGAAAACAATTTTGCGAGAATATGGTAAATTCAATGCACGAGCGTTTGCAAGCAGTTATAGACGCGAGCGGTGGGCACACGCGTTTTTAATTTAAGTTTATAAAATGGTTGCGTAAGAATATTTATTTTGTTGATATAGTTATAAGCAATATTTAAGTTGATTTATTTTTTAAGTCATTGTTAAAAATAAACTTAGTTCATTTTCAGCACTTTTTTTTAAATTATTCCTAATTCGAGTTCAAAAAATAACTTTAACAAAACCCACAAATAGGCTTACTCTGAAAGTAAGCTAATGTAAGCCCTTTCTTTCCCTGGATACTACTGGGGGGTTATTATGATTTTTATGATAAAGCAATGCAGTTCAGTTAACGCTGAGAGAAAAGGACAGCTATATAACACTGCTATAGCTCTCTCCTTTACGCTCGCCGTAAATTAACTGCATTGCAATGTCATAATAATAACCCCCTGATTATTAAAACAAGGGGTTTCAGATAGAGAGTACAGAAATATGAGGTCAAGGTGGGCTAAAATAAAACTACAATAGACAACTTCACAAAAATGACCCATCACTGGCTCTATCACTTCTGGTAGCGCCACGCAGTGAAAGAAAGGGCTGGAACTGCTACTGAGCTAAACGCTTTATATTGGACACAGACATTCATACACACATTGCGGTAATGAAAAGCATTTTTAAAATAGGTAACAATTATTCCTTACAGACCCACCGTACCACTAAACCGTACCACTGGTGTTACTATAACCAATTATTTCTATTAAAATCGAATTTAACAGAGTCGACGGAGCTCTGCTGTCGCAGAGCTCCTGTTTCTGGGTAGTTTGGCCCTCCGGGCCTGCTGAAGAACTAACAAAACCTAAACCTGCCTCATATTTATGATACTAATTTTGGTCAGTGGTACGGTTTAGTGGTACGGAGGGTCTGCACCCCAATTATTAAGTATAAATATCAAAGTGTTGAAATAACGTCCAGCTAATTTTGGACTTCTTCGTGGAATTTTAGCGTACCTACAGTGACTTTAGGATTATTTCATCGAGTTTAAGTGTCCAGCGACTTTTGGCGACTAGCGTTTAGGGACTTTTGAACTTTCATAACGAACAAGGAGTTTTGAACATACCTTTGTATATTAACATATGGAGAGTTCTCGTGTACAGTTAAATTCGTAGCTTTGTTTTGTTTAGCGACTTATGTCTTTGACTGTACTTCATGACAAAAGAGTGATCATCCTGTAACTCTAGTTAAGGCGCCGGACGCCATTCGTCATCCTATTGTCTTTGTCTGCTAACCATGGAGTAGGACAATGGCCCCGAGATGTCGCCACTGTCAAGGGCAGCTTTGTTATTAGCGCAGCGGCTGATAGTTTGTTGATGAGCCCTACGACTTATATGTATAGGCCATAACCTTATTTTCATCATGCTCATACAGTGAATTTATCAATTTTATGTCATGACCATATGCCATACCATTTTGATTTAACCAGAGAAGAGGGTCCAATTAAGTTGGTACCTACATTCAAACAAATGGATTCCTAGGCCTCTATGGAACTATGTCGAAGTGACACAGGAAGTAAGGCGTGCTCAGTCTATTTTTATTTTTAAAAACAAGTTAAAGGAATACTATCTATCGCTTCCGTAGTTTTTCTATGATTGCCTTTACTTTTATTTTTACCATCCTACGACCTCGTGTATTATCTTTGTTTGGCTGTTTTCTAGAATTTATGTATATATCACTACATAGTATAAAACAAAGTCGCTTCCCGCTGTCTGTCCCTATGTATGCTTAGATCTTTAAAACTACGCAACGGAATTTGATGCGGTTTTTTTTAATACATAGAGTGATTCAAGAGGAAGGTTTTTATGTAAAATAAATTCTGTTTTATGTACGGATGTTACAGAAAACTCATATAAACCGAAGCGAAGCGAGGGCGGGTCGCTAGTATTTTATATTTGTATAATAGTATGTATTTAGCGTGTATTTAGTATGTATTTATTAACTAATTTACTTTGTTTATGTGTATATTTATATGTACTTAGTTTATATTTGTGTAAGTAATTTTTACAATATCAGAAGTGTTTCTTGTAGTTTAGTTTGAGTTCTGTATAATTTAGTTTACACCGCCTGCCATGTATTTTTGTTTTTATTATTTCTCTGTCCAAGGTTGTCTGGAAGAGATCGCTATTTAGCGGTAAGACCGCCTGTTGTATACCTATAGTTAAAATGTACTGTTCCGTGTTTTGTTTTCTTTTGGTGTTCAATAAAGAGTATTTGTATTGTATTGTATTGTAAAGTCAAATGCTAAAGTTTCTGAGGACTTAATTGATTACGTCACTTTGACATTGAAACAATGGCCCAGTTATACATTTTCTTGATTGTATGCCGTTGATTTTGAATGAACGAAATGAATTTATAGTTATCGCTAAAAAATGGAGGGCCTTATCACTCCCATTTGGTGACTTCTTCAAAACTTCTCTACCTCCAGCTGAGGCTGAGCATAAATAGTAGCTTAATCAGTCTGTATACAACACTCTTGTCTGCTTTACCATAAACTTATGTTGTTTTAACATATACAGCGCCAACGACGTCAAAACGCGACTTCAAATCGCATACATTCGCTAGTTGGTGGCATTGAACGCGTATTAAAAAATAATTATAAGCTACTTCAGTTGCGTACCTATCTTACTAATTGACAACTACGTGGCCGTGTTAGACTCGTCCACGTCACAACTCCCACGGTCAGCGGAATCAATAAGTTAATGTAACGTGGAACAGGTCGCTTTTCTTCAAATAGAGCACTCACCAGGTGGCGTAAGTGTTGACAGTGGAAAATTCCACCCGACCCCGGGTCACGACTATCGCGCCGAGTTATCACCCGGCGCCAGGGTTGCTGCTACACTTGAAACGGATGTGAAAAGCCCAGGATAGGAATATGGCGTGCTCTATAAGGATAACTATTAAGCAGTCTTGCGTTAGCGTAAGTACATCTGTGTGAGTATTGGCAAATACATGAGATTTGACAATCGCAACAAAAAATCCTTAACGCTTTGTCCTTCTATAAATGTGGCTTTTAAGAGTAGGTATTCTCTAAATTGCTGACGTGTATACGCGACTGCTTTCTATCTTGTATCCCGTCTGCTAGTTTGCCCGTGTGGTTGCCGGGTTAGAATAGTGCCACTCCAAGTCTTCTCTTGGATGTCGTAAGAGGCGACTAAGGGTATTAAGGCTTGTAGTACTGTTAGGCTATGGACTTGCAACCAGTCACTAACACTGGTAAACATCTTAGCCTAATTATGCAAAATTTGGTTACACAATTATCAACAAGTTTTTTTTAGGGTTGTTGGTAATTCTGTAGCTTTGCCTACCCCAATCTGGGAATGAAAGCATGAGTTTATGAATATTACCACATGTAACAGAAATATGATGCCTGGTGCAGAAAACTTCTGTTACATGTGGTAATTATTGATTAAAATAATATATATCCATTATATATTTTTAGTTGTTGATCATATTATTTTGTTAAAGTGTATAAGAGAATTAACCTTTACAAAATACGTTGAACATTATTTATTAAGGAATGTTATTTGGTCTACAACAATCAATGACAATGACGAATGCAACGCAATAGTCGATTTCAATAGCGTTTGCGACGTGTCTTATCAACAAACGTACAATGTCTAGTTATCATTAAAACTGATAAACCTTGCGAACGTTGTGTAAGAGATAACTTGCACGAGGAGCAACCCTGCGGAGGCCACGTAACACGGTAACTAGGATAAATATAGTGTGTCACGTCATGTCACAGCGTGACGAGCTGATGAGTACGCCTGACTAATTGTGGTCGGTGATAGTAACATAATGTAAACACCCTCTACATGGCACGGGAGCGAATGAAATGAACTCGGATTTAAATGTAAGTATTGAATTCTTTTGTTCTCCAACTTTGGACGTAGAAAGAAAGAAACATTGGTTTAATAACAAAAACACATGCTTCTCGAGTTAGAAACTAAATAAAAAAAATGCTATGCTAAATAAATTAAAATAGCTTAGTTTTTAAACAGTTATAAAATGTTTTTGAATGATGTCGATTTTTACACTTTAAGCCGAGAGTTTACAATCACCCTGGATACGAGTAGACATTATATTTGAGCTCCCTCTGTAAAAACAAAGGAATTCTACAAAAAATAGACGACTGAACGAACACGCTGTCATAGAATAAGTAATAGTACAAGACGCTGTAGTCAACTATTAATTCTATTTTAAGTGATTTATACTTAACTGCGTGACGTATAACTCGTAACTTGAAATACCTGTCCTTGATTTTATTTACAAGTTTTTTGTCATTAGTCATTACCAACCAAGAACTTACGTCACTATTTCTGATATCCTTGCTAACAAGCTCAAAATACTTATTTGAAAGCTTTTTGTGCTTGTGCCCATTGTAAATTCATACATAATAGGGCCACATGCCCTAGGGGCATAATAGCTGGCCTTGTTTCTGGCAATAGCACTAATGAATTAATTTTTCAGAAGTAACCCCACTAGAGTGGCGACGGCACGAGATCGATGGCGGCAAGTTCGCGTTATAAGTGCTTCCATCACGGCACGGGTGAGACACGAAATGTCAGATTAAATCGGCGGTAGTACAATGAGGTTGGAAATACTGGAACAGAAGGAGCAATAAGCCACAGTAGTAACGTCCTTCCATTGATGGCACTTCACTTGTGGTCGCATATTTGTGTTTGTGTATCGGCATCAGTGTGACAAATGTTGTACGTTGGTACAAATCACCAATAAAACCAGTTGGTCAGTTTGTTCGCACGTCGAATTGACGTCAAATTTGCAGTGGAATTTGATTATTCAAGTGCAACTTACATATTACATGTTATACGAAGTAGTTTGAAAGATATGGATATTTAGTAACACGTTGGTGGATGCTAACTTGCATAGAATTGGAACGATAGAAATCACTACTTTTCATATATACACATACACTTGAAATTCTTGCTGGTTGACCAATCATGATATCTTTACTCTCATCACTAACTTTCCTCAACTTTTTGCTATGAGTGCCCCATACACAGAGCATTCATCGTCGGGATCCTTTTGCTATGAGTGCCCCATACACAGAGCATTCATCGTCGGGATCCTTTTGCTATGAGTGCCCCATACACAGAGCATTCATCGTCGGGATCCTTTTGCTATGAGTGCCCCATACACAGAGCATTCATCGTCGGGATCCTTTTGCTATGAGTGCCCCATACACAGAGCATTCATCGTCGGGATCCTTTTGCTATGAGTGCCCCATACACAGAGCATTCATCGTCGGGATCCTTTTGCTATGAGTGCCCCATACACAGAGCATTCATCGTCGGGATCCTTTTGCTATGAGTGCCCCATACACAGAGCATTCATCGTCGGGATCCTTTTGCTATGAGTGCCCCATACACAGAGCATTCATCGTCGGGATCCTTTTGCTATGAGTGCCCCATACACAGAGCATTCATCGTCGGGATCCTTTTGCTATGAGTGCCCCATACACAGAGCATTCATCGTCGGGATCCTTTTGCTATGAGTGCCCCATACACAGAGCATTCATCGTCGGGATCCTTTTGCTATGAGTGCCCCATACACAGAGCATTCATCGTCGGGATCCTTTTGCTATGAGTGCCCCATACACAGAGCATTCATCGTCGGGATCCTTTTGCTGCGTGGCCGATTTATCTGTCGTGAAATTGACTCCTTCGTCAGTGGATTTTCTAGCTTGTATCATCTCGGTAGGATTATTTAGTTTCCTTTCAGGTGCTGATGGTGCCATCATTTTTACATTTTCTTGTGCTCCTGGAGTAGAATGCTGCAATGGTTCACATTGTATGTACAGAAACTTTCTTCCTCTGATTTTGATTCATTATTGATGAACGTATCTATTTCTGTATATTCATCAAATCCATAGGCTGCATTTTTTTTCAATCTGAAAAAATTACATTATTAGAGTTACCGGGCACAGACCAAGTCTGGCTGGAGGTGGAAAAGGACTTTCATGAGCGATGATATTGGTGCACTTTTTGGGAAACACATCGTTTGGTGTGCATACATTCCACAACGATGGAAATTTAATAGTTGAGGGGTCATGCATTGAGAACCGATACTATTAGACTCTAGGCTCCACATACATACAATACGTAACATCCTAGAAGGTCTCCAAGAGGATAAATAGATGTCCGAAACAATTGTGCTGACTACTTCACTCAGTAAATGTACCTACAGAAAATGCCATGGTAAAAATAACTAATATCACTTTAAACTAAATGCACGTATTTTTTCAATCACAATCGACACGTGATCGCTGTCAGATATCGCTTGAATAAGCAATGTCACAAAGGAGGGCGCTGGAGTCCCGAGACCCGCGGCCCACGTGCACCCCAGAAACGTTTCTCCCCGGTCGCGCTCCGTGGTACACGGGATGAGATTGTACGCTTTCCAAGAGGTCACGGGTTTTTTTTCTGGAAACTCGTATGAGTCGATCTAAACTTGAAATGCTTGAGGCTGTTTCTATGGATGAGCTAATTTTGTGGTTATCGAGGATAAAGATATGTATACTTACACATTTTCAATAGTGTAAACAGCAAATATTTGGGCAGCGTGACAATACGCATTTTGTTAATTAAAAAAAAGACAATTAAATGGAGGGACCTTGTTTTGGGCGGTGGCACCATTTTAACTAAACATTTGACCACCCTGATCCATTAGCCCTGATTAATTGATTTATTTGTAGGTTAAACGCACACAGTACATTAATCATGTTCAAGTAAAAGTTGGTGCACTGAATTAAATGTTTCTGAACTGTCAAATCTTTCATATTTGGGCTTAGGCTTCCACTTATTCACCTTATTGCATTGTAATAAGGGCCAAAAGTGTCTCTTTGTAGTTGACTTTACGTAAGTACTTAGATGCTAATCTTAATTATCGACTACTCAGAGCAATTTAACGTAGTCAATCTCGATAAATCTACGATCACAGCTACGATCAGAGCCTACGTGTCATATTATTAATCTGATCTCAACTGTAATCCCCGTCTCAAGATGCGTTAAAAATGACAGTTTTATATACCTTGACACTTACTTTGACTTTTCTTGTGACGGGATTTTCCGCCAAGATGAATTTACTACGGCGGCCTTATGACAACCTTACCACTATATTATTATCTCTTAACCCGGTTTACATCAAAATCTTAAATTTCGTTTAATCCATAAACCTGAATCAACACAACTAAACCACCCAACCTAAAACTAAACTAAGACTAAGACTAGTTCTTTTTCTTAATGCACGTGACCCTTGATGATGAGATGTTTGAGGATGTCATGGGCGGTCGGTCGGTCTTCCGGTCATATTTCTGACCCTTAGACTAACTAAAGGCAGAATAATATTGCATTGTTATGGGATTTTAATCATTATTCGTAGAAATATTCCGAGGACCAACAGTTATATGATAGGTCTTTAAATGACTCTTTGCATGTGCTTCTGAACTTAATTTGCACAACGGGTATCAAGTTGCATTCTGTTGCAGATACATAATTTTAGTTCGATATAAAAACAATGATTAAACCGGGTAATAGGTAACTGTTCTAGGTCTGTGAATTCTTGGACCATACTATACTAAAGAGCGTTATTCTATTCCATCTAGATAAATGGGAAGGGATTAAAATTTCCTGTACAGATCGAACCCAAACTACAAAAGTGAAGTGAAAATTAAAGCTTTTAATAATTCTACAGGACATATCATAATGCAGCAAGCGTTAAGTAATAACTAACACAATATGAAACCCACGAAACTACGTCTCCCCAGGGAACGCCCTCGGACATGCAAGTTTCCAGGAAGCTCGCGCGCTGATGGCCTCGGCGCACGGAACGGTTCACACAGTTCATCTTGCGACGTGTTCCGTTCCGTGCTAGCTGAACATTAGACGTGGAAACATCGCAAATGGTGATTAGGTGGGAGTAGTTTTCATTACTACGTGATGTAATGTTGTTTATATGTCTAAGTTTTAATGACACTTGCTTTTTTTGGAACAGGTATATAACCTAATTGCGATGGCATGCGATGATGAATTCGAAGATGTTTTCTTGCCTAGAGCTTTAGATCTTCCTAATGCGCTCTAAAACGATTTGGTTACTAACCCATTTTAATCTTAATTATGAAACCAGCGCTTATAATCGTTTTATTAGTAGTTCTGCTCTTAATGATCAAAACCAGGTGAATGAAGAAACACCATGACAATCAATGATTGGGCATGTTAACATTTTAGTTATATACTTAAGCATAAAAAAACTCACGATTGAAGAAATTAATTATTCATAAAACGGTTTAACTGGTTATTTTTAATCAAAACGTAAACTGTTCCTTTCTCGACACAATTGGGCATTGTTTTAAAATCCTTATAAAGTTCGAGAACTTTCTTTTCATCCGTATGAACATGAAGTCTATTTTTTACCCCATTGTATTAGTTTGGCATTTAAAAACATATGACAGTCTTCTTTGATGTTAATTTGGTATTCCTCTAAAGTATTATACTGGTACGAAAATTGTGCACGAATTAAGGCGTCAACCTACGCATGATGTAATTTTTCAAGTATACTATGCTGATCGTTCCAGTGAAAGGTCAAAAGTCAGTACATTTGAAGTTACATCCGAGAACTTGCATTGATCAAATATTACAGACAAGATGGGCGCTCATTAGATGAAGCCGTAAATGACCAACCACTTGACAGTCTATCTCGCGATGGAGTGCAGGATGATATCCCTAGATTCAGATAATAGACTGTGCATAAGTGACTAACCTTAATTTTATTATGACAAAAACTGAATGAATTCTACTAACGAGCATTCGGGGCTTAATTACAAAATAGAATAGGATAATCAATAGAGAATAACTGTTATTCAACAGCGCAGTTCCCCGATTTTCTGAAATCTTTGAAGCAAAGTTCTTAAATACAAGGGCTTGAAAGTATCGTCCAGCCCCATCGTCTTCATAATCCTCTATCAAAAATACGCCACAACATTATTCTTAAAGTTATTCCGTCTCCGTGTCACGTCTGTTCCTAGCTCATGTCGCTTCCCAGCCGTGATGCATGTCCACTACGCTTTCTAATGGTCGCGTGACGGCCGCCACGCCACCGGCTAATTTGCTCGCGTGCCGCGAAGTAATGCCGCCGGGCACGGCATTGCCGTCCCCTCGGATACACGTGCGAGTGAAGAGCGCTGGTGGAATTCTCTAACGTGGATAATTCTGACCTTTGAGCGATAGCAAAGATCAAGAGGAACCTACAAAAAGGTTGTCTTTGAAACTGGACAGTATTTGGACGACAACCTCGATTGTTTACTTCGACATGTTAGATGAGGGGTTTTCCAATTTATTCAATTTATTAATTTAATTACAATGTAAGTTTACAGCATAAAATAACACCAACATCCACCACCACCACAAGATAAATTATTACATATAAACAGGCAAAATACATGCATACATATTTTCATTGTCTGTTGTCAAAAAAACGTGGAATAATCGTGGGGTAGCTTATCTGTCATTGTGACATTGAATTTGACAGATAAAGACAAAGCATGGTTTAGCTACCCCACGGTTAATCCACGTTTAGAAGTAAGGCGGTTAGAAAAATTGAGGCCTTGTGATGGAAGTGAATAGAAGGTGTCAGGCCATACGATGCCGGAACCACAGCGTCTTCTGTGTCTCAATAATAAAACTTTGAGAATACAATATTTTACCGTACATGATTCCCGTGTCATAATTTCGAATTGACCAAAAACCAGAATTTTAATAATTGCGACCTTAACAAAGCTTTCGGGAAAATGAAAATTTGGAAATTCAAGGTGTTTCAATTTCTAAGCACTCGCGTGTGTAAAGTTTAATAAATACGTTACGCAAAACAGCATTGTCCAGTTTGGAACAGTGGGCGAATAGAATTATTTTCCGGCGAAGTCGATTCGAACTTGGCATTTAGGTTTGAGAAACACCACAAAAGCAGTTGCAAAAATAACTTATAAAGAGAAGTTAAATGAGGGTTCGGCTGTGTCGTGTTATTTGCGGCTCTGGGGTGATTATTACCTTTGAGCACGATGTTGGACTTAAGTTTGAGTCGGCTGTAGTTATTTATTGTATTTAGCAGGAGAAATATCCTCCTTAATAAAAGTTCTTGAAAGTTCTGTTCAGCAAGTACTATTAGTACAATTTCTAGTGATGAAACTGATGAATCATACAAGTAGATCCAAGAAAACATTTAAGAAGATAACGCGAATAAAATAAACAGATGTTCTTAGAATTGTTTAATCTGCTTATTCCTCTCGAATGTCAAATCATTTAACCTTTTTTCCACATTGTATGCTTAATTGGTTGTGCTATATTTAGACAAGATGAACCCCTCGTGAGTCGTGACTATGATCTGACCTTGATGACATGATTCACATGATTCGCTCGAGCTTTACTTCTCTCTTAATGAAAGTAAGCAAGAAATGAAGCCGACTAGAATTTAAAATAATAGGATAAACTTAGTCATAGGCATTGCCAAAGATTAGTTAATATTCAATTAAATATTTGAACATAATCCTATTGCTTTGAAAATATGTATTATACCGTGGTAAGAACAATAGAAATAACAAAAAAAAATTGAAGTCCTTTTTTTGTAATAAATATATGATTTTAAGTGTTCGTGTTAGTTCAAAATCAAAAGCATCTTTCTGTTGAATATTAGACTTATGCCTTTGCAAATTCCCTACGAATATCTACATCGTAACCGTTGCTGTGGACAAAACATGTTCACGTAATCGGTTAAAAACTTACTAGTACTGTATGAGTGTAGGATCTTAAATAATTTATCCAAGGAAGTGTATAACCGTAGTTTTGCATAACACAGTTAATGCAAGGCTTATCATGGTTGAATAATGAGAGCGGTCCGTGGGTAGAAATGCGACAGTGACGTGCCGCACGCGAGGAGCGCGCGCACGCGATGGGATCGCCGCCCGCAGACTTATAATTGTTCAGCTATCTACTGGGTTTCTTTTCCCCGGATCTTCTAAATTGAGTGCGGTTTCAGACACGCCACCGGAGAAAACTAATCCGCTATTAAATCTATGAAGAATACATTAAACTTTAATACAATTATCAAAGTTTTTTTCCGTAAAAGGTGGTAGGTATTGCTTTCACAAAAGCTTTAGATAAAATTGGAGATAGAGGTATATTATGGTTGAAGCCGCTAAACAACCTTGAATAGTTACAGACAATAGTAAAAAACGTAGCCAAACTGTTACTGGTTCCAGTTCTAAAATAGCAGACGTAAATAATTTAGATAACGGTACCAACTCACGAACATCCGCAAGAAATGTCACCTGAGCCGGCTCTCACAGAGAACGTCGGAAGATCAAAAAATGTAAAGTCACACCTTGCCCCGAAATAAAAACTACACCGTTAACATGTTCCAACTTACTCGAAGTCATAAATGCCGATAACGTAACTCGTTTACAAACAAAAATGGTGTTTTTAACAATAAAAGTAAAAGCTTGATCGTCTTGTATCGTGTAACGTTTTAACGCTTTAGCCATTGTTAAAATCGGAAACTGGCCCAAACCGGCAGTGCCGTTCAAGACTACCTAACTGTTAACTTTTTGGACCGGCTCTAGATTGCAAGACCACCCACATTTCGACACCTTTTGTTTCGAGGCGTGTTAAAATTCTTTTATCTCGATGAAAGGATAACCGTAGACTAACCTTGCTTAATATTGTTGAGCAGGTAATTAGCTAAAGGCAGGTAATTACGAGATTGGCGGGATTTAATATGTGATCCGACCTACTAATGGACTTTCTGTCAACTCCCACACGCTCTTTACTCTTAATGCGTCTTTGTATTTTACTTTTGTAGAGACGAACAATGTTCCGCAGGTTAGGGTTTACCTATAGATTACGTTAAGGATTATCGATTTCTTAATAGCTACTATTCTATTAGTGATGTCCCATGTCGTGTGTAGTCAATTTTACTACATAGATTTTATCATTAATCCGCTTGACTTGAACGTTTCTGTTGTAAATCTTTATGTTCCCAAATAAAAGTCATAGATTTGATCAAAATCTTTGCGAAATACCATTCAACTCCTAATTGTTCGTTAAAGTCTTAAGTTTTGCTCATCCCAGCTTTTTTGTTGCAGGTAAAGGAGGAAGCCTGGTTTGTTGGCGCGAGCCCTTTCTTTGTTTCTATTTATTTTCGCGAATTGCTTCTATTCCCGTCCTCACGTGGCTTACCTACGTTACGAGAAGCGCGGTTATACAGGGTGTTTGGCACTCGGGTGTAGGCGTTTTACGGGATGATAGTAAGGGTCATTCTGAACATTTTTGACCACATTTACTATTATGCTAAGTTTCACGGATTCCGAGATATTGATCATTTTAATAGGAACTTTTGTCATTTTTCCTTATGTCCGTGATACGAAAAACCCGTTAATTCAAGTATTATTTTTAAAAAAAAACAATGTTTTCTTGCATGATTTGAATCACTATGAAATAAGGAAGTTTTAAAGCTACATGCCATTTTTTTTCCTTACAACTTTTTGAGTACCTATACTCACAAAAAAAATCCATACTTGGTGAAAAACAAAGCGGGGTTCTCCTAGTGAGAGAAAGTAACTCTGCGCGTTTACACCCTGTATAATCACTCCAGTTTTACCTATAAGTAAATTTCTGCCCAGATCACCCGGGTTGAATAATGTCCAAGTCCATCTGGTATAATGTACTGTAGTGAAATAAGGTCGTAACACGTAAATAGACCTTATTGCACTTTACCTTTGTATGCTCTTTGCTTTGTTTCCAATGGAGAAAGATTTTTTAAATAAGTGGTTCCTTCCGGAGATTACCACACATACACCACACCTAAACTTAAATACAAAATCCGCTTTATCTTTTTATAAAAAGTATTCAATTTATAATATTAGTCTAAGTACCTAGATAGTTTTAGATTTTTTCTTACCGCGGATCAGGGGAACATTTTTATTGGTAGTTTTTAAATCTAAGAAGGTGAAAAATTTAAAGACTCGCGAAAAATTATGTATTTGGTCACAGGTCTCAGAATTCGTTTTCCCTTCGATTAACTTGGGCTCAAATCCTCTGAAATCCGACAAAAGCCTTAGGTGAAACATTTTTACAAGTCGTTGTTATTTTCTTCTCTCATCGGTAGACCAATCTAGTTTTGAAGTTAAGTCTAATATATATTTTTTTAAAGGTTAAGTTATACACTGAAACGGTAGGGATTATACGATATTTTTCGTCGTTTAAAATTCAGTTGGCTTTCTCAATTTCCATAGACATTGACACACCATTACCATATTACAAACGCAAACACAACGACTAAGGATAGTTAGATATAATCAGTGCAAGTTGTAACAAGCACAGTAATGGCGAACCAAACCCGGCTGGCCATAAACTGTAAACACGTACGAACATTAAAACTATTCGTAACGTTAACATCGTGGCATAACGTCACGTTCAGCGGTCACGATCCTTTATTTTTTTATTCCTCGCCAAATAAAGACTTTTGCTTTGTCCGAAACTGGCCGCGCGAAGGTCGACCACTATCGCGCTCCGTCGATAGAACACGTCGCTGCTACAAGTCTAAAAACAACCAAAGCAAAGGTTAAATTAAGTTTTTGTGCGAACCCCGCGTGCGGGCAACGTGGTTCGAATTCAAATCACCGAACTACTTTACGGATGCGGAATTTTAATGCTGAAGTTTACCTTCCCCCTCCACAAATGCTGTAGGGAACCGAAAACATTGATAACGTTTGTTAACAGAAAAAAATGGTAGTGGGGTGAATATTCGGGCGTTCCAACCGCCGTCATTATTCTCTTTAATACATTGACGAAAATAATGATAACTACCAGCAATTTTTGATGTCAAAATCAGCGGACCCGGGGGTAGTATCCATTCCATTTAAAAAAACAAGAAAGTTATTGAGTTTATATTGAATAATATGCGAAAATAATAATGACGGCGGTTGAAACGCCAAATATTCACCCAGTGCTAATTGATTGAGATAGGCATTGATTTGAAGCTGCAGTTGCATATAAATTACTAGCGACCCGCCCTCGCTTCGCTTCGGTTTATATGAATTTTCTGTAACACCAGTACATAAAATAAAAAAATATATACATATAAACCTTCCTCTTGAATCACTCTATCTTTTAAAAAAAACCGCATCAAAATCCGTTGCGTAGTTTTAAAGATCTAAGCATACATAGGGACAGACAACGGGACGCGACTTTGTTTTATACTATGTAGTGATGTAGTGATTGAGCGGTAAACTGACTAGATTGGGCAGTTGCGTGTGGGCAGCTACTTAACAAATCGGAATGGCCTGTAAGAAATCTCATTGTAAGCAGTTCTAGAAATAATAAGGCGGTAAAATGTTTCGGTGTGTAATATAATTAAGTTCACATGTATGGTTTATGGTTGAGGTAAACATATGTCAAGTCATCATTTACAAGACCACGCATGATATGACTGCCGGCTCTTTTAACCTTACCTATGACTTTGCTACTATGTCGACGGTTCGCGGGGCCCCTATCCCCAGAGTTTTGCCCTTCGGCCGTATATCAACAACTGAATAATGCTGAATTTGGTGTTTAAAAAATTTCTACATAACCATCAACATCCGAGCTTTTTAATCAAGGGAGTCGTTTAAATTTTACAGCTCGCCATGAACTGTTGAACTGATGTCCTTACCGCCCATTCCATAATTTTTGCCGTCCATTTATTTACTGCACTGCTTGAGACTTTATTGAACTGACATTTTAAGCTTCTTTATTTTTCAATTTTTATTTGTTTTGTAAAGCAGATGTATATGTAAGTAGTTTATGCATGTTGCACTGTTAATATTTTAAAGTTAATTGTAATTACTTACCTTTTCTGTCACAGGGTCCCAAGATACAGGCTCAGCCTAGTTTGGGGTCCCCTGGATATTTTCTGGTATATTCTTGTGCTGAGTGAAATAACCGACAAATTTTCTTTTCAGTCATGTTTTACTAACTAATTTACTAATTGACCAACCGCCGAAGTTTTTTAATAATGTCAGTTTAATAGTTTAATAATAGTATGTTTGAATTTGCAACGTAGCCTTTTCCTTTCATATAGTATGCTAATTTCCTCAAGCTTATTATCGGTTCAAGTTAAAAATGTTTTTCTATAAACAGCGTAACGTTTATAAAATGTTGGAAAACAGGTTTGCCCATTCGATTTTATGGAATACATTAGTGAATTCAAATATAGTCAAGCGTAACCGTTTTAAAAACCAGTTTTATGTGAGCTGAGGTTTAAATTTGCATCGTTACTGATGATGATTGAATTACAACAGGTTATGGTAGTGGTACGCTAATACCAACAGGTTTCGTCATACAAAAAGTGTCCTGAGTGAAGTAGCCGATAGTACCCAGAGTGTGAGAACCTTCCCACGTTAATAGCACCGCCGCCGCCTGTTCCACCCCACTTCCTAACTAACCTAACATTACATTTCTTCTGTTTCCCACTTGAAAAACCAACGCCAGACAAATTACAGGCCTATGTACGCCTGATAACCGTGAAATTTCATATATCAGCTTATGAAAGATAAAAAAGATAAAAGATATTTATTCAGTAAGTAGGCCGCACGGGCACTTTTACACGTCATGAATCTACCAGCGCTTCCCAAGAGGAGACCACTGCCGAGAAGAAACGCCGCAAGAAACTCAGCAGTCAGTCATTTTTTAAACATGTTACAATGGTAGTACTTAATCTAGCATTATATAAAGCAATAAATATTAAATTAAATATAATATCAAATAGCAAATAGCATGCGTAGTTCAGCAGGAAAACATGTCAAAAATATTACGAGAGAGACAAGGGGGGGAAGAGAGGAGAGGAAAAAAAAAAACACAGGACAACCAAATAAAAGTTTGATATGCTTTCCCACATCAACGGTGTCCCCTAGACAAACAACTTTGCAATTTTACAAATTATTAATGACTAAGTTTCGGGTTTAGGCCAAGCATTTTTATCTGTTAGATAGTCCTCAACCCTATAGTACGCTTTAGATATTAACGACTTTTTTAAGTAATTTTTAAGTGCTGGAAAGGGTAATGTTAAAGCTTCGTCAGGTAATTTGTTATAGAAATGAATGCATTGACCAACAAATGATTTATATACTTTACGGACGCGGAATTTTCGGATAACAATTTTATTTTTATTTCTTGTATTTAGATTATGTACATCGGAATTTTTGGTGAAAGAATTTAAATTTTTAATAACATAAATAATATTCTCATAAATAAATTGAGACGCTACAGTTAAGATGTGAATTTCTTTAAAAAGTTCTCTTAAGGAGTAACGGGAATTTAAGTTATAAATAGAACGAATAGCCCTTTTTTGTAAGACAAATATACTTTGTATTTCAGCTGCCTTACCCCAAACCAGAATACCGTACGACATCACACTATGGAAATAACTATAATAAACTATGCGAGCTGTCTCAACATTAGTTAGTTGTCTAATTTTCCTAACCGCGTAAGCTGCCGAACTTAGTTTACCTGCCAGTACCGCTATATGGGGACTCCATTGCAAATTTTTATCTATGGTTATGCCTAGAAAAACTGCCTTATCTACCATTTGCAGACACTCGTCATTTAGAAAAATACTAGAATCTACCGGTTTAACATTAGGCAAAGCGAACCTAACACATTTAGTTTTTTTAGCATTTAGTAGTAAATTGTTACTAGTAAACCAATTAAGTACTTTAACTAGTGTGGCGTTTATCCTACTGTAGTCAATGGACTTTCTATCTACTTTGAAAATTAATGAAGTATCATCAGCAAAAAGTACAATCTCACAAAGTTTATGTGAAGTTACAACAAGGTTTACTAAAATGTATGTGGGATATGAACGGCGTTGACTTTTAAGTGTCCATTCATCTGATAAGCAGCAATCTGACTACGAAATGACATTAAAATAAAGGCTGACTGCTTCACGAACATAAACAAACTTACGCGCAAATGATGCAAGCTCGAGATAAAGTAAATACGTAAGATTTATTTTTCGCTCGCGTTAATTCCGCGATGATACAAACCGAGCTCTAGTCAGTTTTTTTTACGTACATTTCTTTTTTATGGCATAGAGAAGACAAACGAGCACACAGGCCACCTGATGGTAAGTGGAAACTGTGACCCATAGACATTCGCATTCACAAGACTGCAATGCAATCCTAAGACTGCAAATGCGTTGCCAACCCTGAAGACTAAGACGGAATGCCTCTAAGCTAGTCATTTCACCGGCTGTCTTATCCCCAAACCGGAACACAACAATGCGAACACTGCTGTTTGGCGGTAGGTTAATGGATAAGATGGTGGTAGCGATCCGGACGGACCCTGCACAAGGTCCTACCACCCGCAAATGCATTTTGGTATTGCCCTTCAATTCTACACCAAAAGGACACGTAGATCGTACGTCAACCTGCAATTAATTACCTGGCTGTGAAAATTAATTAAAACACCGGCAGGAACAGTGGAAAATGAAAGAAATTTAGAAGTAACGCAATACATGTACGTTCTTCACGCCGATTTCTGGGAGGATAATATTCCAGTGGAGCCGAGTAATTAGGAATTGGGCGTTTCACCACAAAATTGATGAGGCAACATTACAGTTCCTAATGGTGCTAAAGCGTCAGAAGTTAACCTGGTTCATTTCGGTTGTTAATTGGTAGTGTTTCCACTTGGATCGCTTCTCACAATGGGCTAGGGAACGGCGTAACATTTAACGCAATCAAGGCTTGCGTGACGTGAGAAATCATTTAGATCGGCCCATTGAAATGGTTCGCGTTAAGTCACGCTTGTGGGATCTGCCGTTGCTGGAGTGTTATTCTCTCAAAAACAACAGACGGGCGGACGAACGAACGAAATCGCAGCGGCGAGTTTGGGTAGTCCCGTCAGAGCGAACAAAACACATTTTAGCGCGTGCATTTTCAATTCAGCAGCCTTATACGTTCGATCCATCGGCAGAAACCATGCTGCTAAATTGAAAAAGCACGCGCTTAAATATGTTGTGTTCGCACTGACAGGACTAGTTAAACTCGCCGCTTGGATATTCACTCGTCCGTCCGTACCACCGTCGTTGTTCAGAGAATCACTACCCTGACCCGCTCCGATTTTGTTGCGAGATTACGTGGATTCTATAAGCTGATTGTGGTTCGTCCGTTTGTTTATTTTGTTTCATTCAACCGCAGTATCGATGTAAAAGCTATGCTAAACTTACGGTACGTTTACTTCATCATCATCATCATCATCATCATCATAATTATCATCATCCTATACTAATCCACTGCTGGGTGTAGGCCTTTCCCATTTTACGTCACCGAACACATTTATTTAAAATTTCGGTGCTAAATTAGTATTGTAGGTACATATCCCTGTCAGATTTGTAGGTAATTCTAATATAAGTTACTGTTAGATAATTTCGATTAAAATTATTTATCTATGAGAACTGCATTATGCATTATCATCGTCACCGTCATTGGCAGCTGAAAGACGTCAAATCTAATTGTTATCATCAATAAACATTATTTCATCATAATTAATAAGTACCTTCCTTTCGATCAGTATCATCATACCGGTTTTATCCGCTGCCATATGAGGCCTCATTATAGGTACTACTTAATATTATAAAGCTGAAGAGTTTGTTTGTTTCTTTCTTTGTTTGCTTGAATTGAACACGCTAATCTCAGGAACTACTCGTCCGATTTGAAAAATGATTTCAGTGTTAGATAGCCCATTTATCGACTGTAGGCTATATATCATACTCACATAAACCGAAGCGAAGCGAGGGCGGGTCGTTATAATGTGATAAAGTCGGTAGAGTTCCGCGATCTCGATCTCAATAGCTATAACGCCTAGGAGACTAAATTCTAACCCACGTTCCTTGCACGGAAGCACCTAAAGTCAATTCCTTTCGATTCTTGTATGGGCGAGGCAGCATAATGTGACCTTTTAAAAGCAATAAAGTATAATAATTATTCCAAAAAATCTATACAAAAAAACGAATGTTCATTGGTAAATCCTTGTAACTCCTGGACCCATCGGTCTCAGCATCGTGACAAGAGTAGGTACAGCATGTTTTCATACATTTATATGGCTTTGTCGTAAGATTGAGTTAATCCATCGTGACTCGTGAGTTTGTCAGTCATTTGCACGTGAATATTTGTCACATGTTTTTGTCATGTTACTTTGTCTTACAACGTGCACGATTTTGTCGGTTCATTAGCCGATGAACTGCCCATCTACACTTCAAAGAAAGAAGTATTAGTAATTCGAACAAAAATCGATGAATAATTATAGCTGATGACTAGTTACAACATTTTAGGGGAACAATAATTAGGTACGAACGGACTCCAAAACGAATTTTAAGTGCCTCATTATTGTAATTAAACCTCCATATATTTCCAATCAATTAAATTTATACAATTGTAGATCATCTATTATTTTACATAGCTATATGCGTCAAAAATCCGTTTTTTTTGTGAAAAATGGTACGCACTTTGGACACAATTTAAATTAGTCATACAATTGACATTGAGCCCGACCATTGTGTTTGTTTGTTTATCATGCCGATAGAGGATATCCTGTATTGGCTGTATCGTCGACACGTCATCTTTGGACAGATGCTGCAGTGCTTTGTGTAACAATCACATTAATACTATGTACAGTTATGTTGTAAAGACAACGTAATAAGCAAAGTCGTCAAACTAAACGACAGTCGCTACTACGCGGTAGGTTACGCGGACGACATAGCGATACTCACAACCGGCAACGTCACCAGCACGGTCTGCGACGTCACCCGCTCAGCTCTAAGTATCGTAGAACGCTGGTGCTCAACCAACAAACTATCTGTCAACCCAAAGAAAACGGAGATGGTATTGTTCACTAACAAACGCAGCCTGGGCAACTACCAACTCCCCAAGTTGTTTGGAACAGAACTCCAGCTATCGAATGAGGTAAAGTATCTAGGAGTCGTACTTGACAGCAAATTGAACTGGAGCAACCACCTGAACAGCAAGATAGACAAAGCAACAATCGCTTTCTGGCAGTGTCGCAGGATGGTAGGTAAAACATGGGGTCTACACCCCAAGATCATCCTATGGCTCTACACGTCAGTGATACGACCAATCATTGCCTATGGTGCGGTAGTCTGGTGGCCACGCACCAGACTGTCCACTGTGGAATCAAAACTACAACGACTCCAGAGACTAGCCGGCATGGCAGCCACCGGATGCATGCGGACTACGCCCACAGCATCCCTGGAAGCCATACTCGACCTCCCGCCACTGCACCTGTTCATCCAGCAGGAGGCGGCGGCAACAGCGGTACGTCTTAGGAATTTGCACCTGTGGAAACCTGCCAGGGTACCACACACCGAAATACTCTATGAAGCGGTTAACGAGGAGCCACTCATAGAGGCGGCTACCGACAGAATACCGAAACAGTTTATCTTCGACAAGAAGTACAAAATTCAACTGTATGAAGATCCGTGGGAAGGCCTCAATCCCAGGGAAGTAAGGATCTTCACAGACGGATCCAAGACAAAGTCTGGATCCGGAGCAGGTACTTTTTCAGAAGATCTAAACATACATATCTCAACACCATTAGGAGCCCATACCACAGTCTTCCAGGCAGAATGCGTGGGCATCATTATGGCTACAATAGCGATTGAGCAAAGGAAGGTAAAGGATCTCCCCATCCGTATACTCTCCGACAGCCGATCAGTTCTCCAAGCCTTACAGTGCTATACAGTAACGTCAGGGCTAATATACGAATGTCACAACGCCCTCTCTAAGGTATGTAACCTAAACCCCATCACCCTACAGTGGATAAAGGGACATAGCAACTCACGCGGTAACGACGCGGCTGATGTACTCGCGAGAAGGGGCTCAGAAATGGAACTGATAGGTCCTGAACCGTTTCTGCCCCTGCCGACCAGCTGGCTGCGGAACAAACTGCGGCGAATCACCAAGGTAAAGCACCAGCACCACTGGAGCAACCTAGACACCTGCAGGCAGAGTAAGGAAGCTCTTCCGATAATCAATCCCGGATTGTCGCGTAAGCTACGATTACTCAAAAGGGCCCAACTCCGATTGTTAACTGGAGCCATAACTGGCCATGCCTTGTTTAACAAACACTTGTTCACATTAGGTGTTACAGACAGCCCCCTGTGCAGAGCTTGTATGACGGCGGAGGAAACCGCAGCCCACGTCATCATGGAATGTCCAGAGGTGGCAACATACCGGGCACGTCACCTCGGAACACCGAGGTCGCTACCAGAGGCCTTCGGCAACATCAAGGGTCTGCTAGGCTTTCTGGTTGAACTGGGCTGGCAAGAGTAGTGCCAGTAACCCAGCACGCAAAAAAGGCGCATTTGTTAAGTCGTCGAGTTGCGGAAACTAGCCCGCTACAACCTATAACCTATAACCTATAAGCAAAGTCGTCATAAGTAAATGATCACTGTCGTACATAGTTGCTTCAGCTTCAGGTCTGAACCGCTATACAAAATTGTGTACCGAGTGAAAGCGACCAGGTCTATAAAAAATATGGTCTCCATATTGGTTCATATAAAATTGGTCTTTCGAATTTTTATACAAATAACGATTTGTGACTATACTCATCATTACTCCGAAAAATTTTGCTCATACTTTTTTTGTTCATTCTTTTTAAGTCAAAATTATCGCAACTCATAATGTCTTTTTCAAAAAACTGTTACATTTTTTTTTTATAAATCTAACCTAACCTAACCTAATTTTATCAACGTGTAAGATATTTAAGAAATTCTGAAAAGTGTACGGTTCCATGAATATTGGCGTTATAAGTTCAGATGATTATAAGTTCCGATCATTAGTAAGTATTAAAAAAAGATATAAAAATTATGAAGAGTGATCATTAGGTTGTAAAATTATATGAGATACATTTTCGGAGTTCCAATAATGTAATTTGCAATTTAATATGAACTATGGCACACCCCAAAATATGACGCATACTTACTGGGTCATATTTGAAAGAGGTGGGTCAATAAGGGCAGCTACTGAAACCCTTGCCGCCGCGGAATACCTAACCTAACCATCTAACCTTGTAAGTAGGTTCTCTTCTCATTTAATCTGCGTACCTCCTCATCTGTTCAATTTTGCACCTTCCCTCAATCACCCTTTTACATTTTAAAAAATGCTCCTCGCGCACGGTTAATAATTATTCTGCCAACGAACATTAATTTTAATCTGTGAAATCTATATCTATATCAAGCAGCCTCTGCAGCTGGCTCAAGTATTTCTCAATGATCGGTCCCGAAGGAGGCTTGGCAGCCTCAATCATCCACTTATACGGCCTGCTTTAATACCCATGTACCATCATCATCATCATCATCATCAAAAATACAAATACAATGGAGCCAGAATTAATTTGCAGAAAAAACTTAATTTAATCGCCTCGTCTATTTTTGTAATCTGTTTTGTCTAATGAAACTGCTGTTTCGTAAACAACCAAAAATAACAATTGCCCAATAAATCTCTCGGCTCTGTCTAGATAATCTCTAAACGTATTCAGCGCCAATGAATGAAAATTCGCATCGATTGTGCTGTCCCAAAACATGTAGTCTTAATTCCAATGTAGTAAAGTTACGAATCGCGATGGCGGCTTGTGACGTCACCGCGCGGTGCACGGAGCCGAGCGCAAGATGGCGGCCGTGACGTCACCCGTGCGTTTCCTTTCGCGTCGCCTTCACCTTGACATTTGAATTTGATTCTCGGACGTGTCGCAGCCGCGGCCGCTCGTCCGCGACACTCGTTGCATAATTGCATATTTAGTAATTATGCCCTATGACATGAAAATCATCTTTGTATTGAACCTTGTCAAAGTTGCCAGTCGTACGGATTGAACAACAGTTAATTTGTCAAGGCACTTAAGCAATGAGTGAGCACGAAGTTGTCAAAGCACTATTGTCCCATTTAGGACTCATGTCATGCTACTTTTTAATATGCCAAGGTATTTCTACATTGACGTTTGACAACTTGCGAATTAAGGCAAAATTTAACTACTTAAATTAACGTTTGTTGAACTGGGCATTAGATTAACCCGTCTTTTGACTGGTCAAAGTTAGCATTAGCAGTCCGATAAATCCAATATAATACGTATTACGTAAGGATGAATTAACCAGGAAATGTCATTGCTGTTTGATCTTCCTGGATATCAATGTGTGCTCTACATATTATTTAAATTAGTTAATGGTGTCACGCTTTGCAACGCTGATTAATGTCCTCTTTATCGCATCAGATATTTGCTCAATATAATAATGAGTTATGGAATGTTTACTCTTTGATAACATGTAGTCTTGTTATGCAATTTCGCAATGTTTACCGACAACTTCAAATTCAAATATTATGCCATTTCTTGGTAAAAGTATCAGTTAAACTCTGGAGTTAACAGTCAGTTCAACAGAACGGAGGGAGGGGTCCAATTTCTCACCTAACAGACAAAAGGAAAAGACATTTTCCGTTTCCGAACAAATGACATTACGCCCTTCGAGGAAATAGCTCATTGTTTATTATTTTAGGCTTGCATGATTTTCCTTCCTCTTATATGTACCTACTGTAGTACCTGGATGACCGAACTGTATTTTTTGTAAAAATAAAATAACAATAAAAATACCTACAAAACATACAACTGCCACATGTTATAAAATCCTAATCTACAAGTAAATATATAGATAGAAAGATTGGGAATAGTACCAAATCCGTGTGCACCGATAACATCGATAGCAGGACGGTCTAAATAAAGGTCGGTGACATGACTCTCGATATAGGATCTAGATAACATTCAGGTGATTCGGCTGACGCAAATGGCGATAATGTTATCGGCTTACATGCCTGGAGCGAGCACGATAATTAGGATACCGATGCACACAATGATGATGCACTTTTAACTGAGGCCCGCAGTGAAAAACAAAGTGAATCATTCGCTATTCTTTGTCTCTGTTCGGCTTGGTGATACTTTAGGAAATAGATAAAGACCCCGATATAATGTTGAACCACTTTTCAGAGCTTTTCTCTTACACGACCCGACTGATATGAACCATGACGATTAAGCTAGCTTTAAACACAAACCGCTTCCATATAGGTCGATCCACACACATAGATACATATATTAAACTTTGCAATTCTCTTTTTTGTCGGAGGTTTAAAATCGACCCACATGACACACGGTCTTTCAGGTACTATCGATTACCGATCCATAGCTGGCGGAGGGGGAGTGCCGACCCTACTAGTCAGTATAAGTAGTACGTGTTAATGCAGTATATCTATATTAATTGACGTGAATCGACAATCGACATAGGTATTTGGAGTGCACGCCGTGATGTCATTCAGTTTGGCAACAATATAATTGTTTATGTTCCTTATTGCACTTTGGTGTAGGCATGTATAATATGTTCAAGAAGGTAATAGGTAGTTGTTGATTAATGAATAAAAAATTAAATTATGTGGTCGTGTTTCCTTTCCTGTTGCTTCAATTTTGAAGAATTTCAGGCAAATGGGTCATTCGTCTTATCATACTTTGAATGAAAATTTAATTCCAAGTTAATACGACACGCAACTCACAGAAATTCGAAAGAATGAAAATAATAAAAACTCGTTGAAATTGTTCTAAGGGATGTTCAAAACCAAGGTTTTCGCCGTTAATTAAGTCGTGTGTGTCACATGGTTCAGGCTCGGTTGTCCCTCGACACTGGGAAAGTCATCCGGTAAAGATTTGCATAGGTAGACATACGACATTGTGTCCATGGACCATAGAGACATTTCTTATTAAAAATAATGAGAGAGTCCAAGAGCGTTATTGATACTACCACCTGGGCCTCTATTCTACTGGGTTACAACCGTGTTGCCTGTGACAATCGTATTGTTTTAAATCGGCCGCCATTACTACTAACGTGGACAATACGATTACTTGTCAAAAGTACTAAAGCTGGGCATTCACGGACGCGCTGTTTATCTCGGCGACAGATGGAGTGCATACAGCTGGACGGGTGAAATATTGTTACCTCATTCACAGGCGCACCACGCCATTTAATTTCCGCTTCAACACGGTGCGACATCACGGAGCAGACTGATTAGAAAATCTCACTCAGAGAACGCATTCACGCTATTTGGCTTGGCGCGGTGGCGTGGCGTGCTTCAACGTTGAATTTCGACATTTACGATAGTTCCATTCGGATTGCGCATTGGCGCGTCGCGCTGGTTTCCCGTCCATTTGGAAATCCAACGGACCGCGCCAAGTACTTTTAAACGCTTAATTTTTGACATTCACGGATCGATTTTGGCGTGGCGCTGCGCTATTCGGCTTTTTCGAGCCTAGGTTAAGGCTTATACCCCGTAGATCTATTCTACTATATGGCTCTATGCACTCGTCGTGTGTATCTTATCGAAGCGCCATTTTTTTAAGAGCAATCAATCATTAAATATTATAGTTACATGCTTATTACTTATTGTATAGGTAGTGTTTTTTCACTTTGCTACATGCTAATGTTCATTAACCTAGTATGTCCCTACATACTACTTAAGTTAGGGCTCTATTGAATGAACGAATGAATTGAGATCACAAGCTAATGTTTAACCTACCGCCAAACAGCAGTGTTCGCATTGTTGTGTTCCGGTTTGGGGATAAGACAGCCGGTGAAATGACTAGCATAGAGGCATTCTATCTTAGTCCTCAGGGTTGGCAACCCATTTGCAGTCTTAGGATTGCTCTGCAGTCTTGTGAATGCGAATGTCTATGGGTCACAGTTTCCACTTACCATCAGGTGGCCTGTGTGCTCGTTTGTCATCTCTATGCCATAAAAATAAAAAAAATAAAAAAAATCATTCACTCGGGTAGTGTGAATGTTACACAACCAGTGATTTGATTGGTTGTACGGTTTAGGTACAAATGATAGGAGAATCGTACGATCGATCATATCAAAGGAAATATTTTCTTTGGCAGCGACAAATCAATCATCGGGAAGTGATAACGATCCTGTACTATGCGCTATCTTCCCTTCTTATCAAACTTAAATCAGTCTTTATGTATATTTAGATTAGTTATGTACCTACCATTTGCACACGCCTGCCTTAGTTGATAAGAACTTGTATGTAGGTAACTGCTGGCTGCAAACAGAATTGTTGGTTAATTTGTAGAGTCGAGAATTTACCTACAGTTTGAGGATTTATTCTTTTACCTATGTCCGATTAACAGTCGTAACTATATTTTCAACCGACTAAAAAATAAGGAGGTTCTCTATTCGACTGTATATGCTGTGCTGTGTATTTTCGTTCGATAGAGTGTAATATTAGTATTTTCACCAACAAGTCAAGCATTTGCATTATTTTCGATATCACTACATAGTATAAAACAAAGTCGCTTCCCGCTGTCTGTCCCTATGTATGCTTAGATCTTTAAAACTACGCAACGGATTTTGATGCGGTTTTTTTTAGTAGATAGTGTGATTCAAGAGGAAGGTTTTTATGTATAATAAATTTTGTTTTATTTACGTGTGTTATAGAAAACTCAAATAAACCGAAGCGAAGCGAGGGCGGGTCGCTAGTTATACATAAATATTATATTCACAAATACATTTACACGGCATTGTAGTCACTCATTAATTCTAGATATAAAAATGTAGATATAATAACTAGATTATGTTGGGAAACCCGATTGCCTAGCACGGCTGGCACGAATTATTCCATTATTTATATTAAGTTTTATATCGCAATTGGTCTCTGTAATAATAGTTACTGTTGCACACGTCTGACGCAACTCAATGGCGTGTGTTAATTCCTACTGTACCTACTGAGATCATGGTCTAGCCTACACTTTTATCCTTATAATCATATGACACCCTCCCCATTTTCCCCTCCCCCAACATCGAGGGGTGCATTTGAATATAAGACCTCACCAGTTTCAAGCGTAAAGATAGCTCGTTAAAAAGTTCGACAGTTGCGTTATAATGTAATATATTACCTACGGCACGAAAGATACAGTATCTCAGATCATAAGCCCATTGACGTGATGCCACGCGCATATCAGCCTGATACGGAGTGGTGCATAGGTGTGCTGTTACACAAACAAGTGATAACGGACAGCTTATCAGCTCTGATAGTGGCTGACATCCATTTGCTCAATGGAATGTGTTGGAAAAGTAAAATGATTGGCGCTATTCTTACCTATACTTATGAGTTACAATTACCGTACGTAGGTACTCGCCAGTGGTCGGATGCACTGTCCGGCGCACGTTTTTTTTTTAAATATTATAACTACATTTGATTGATAACTACATTAGATTAAAAATGCTTAAGTATACTATTGTACTTTGCAGTTAGGTTAGACGCCTTTTTGTAATTACGTCAGAATAACGACGCTGCATATTTGGGCTTTTTCTTTTTTTGTCTTCGGTTTAAACTGAATGACAACTATAAAACAGATTGAAACTATGTAGTGACGCTCCCTTTTTCAGAGCAGTTTTGTTTAAGTGCCCAACTGTTCATATAACTAAATGAAAAGTAAGCTTTAAAAACCTGACTCCTTTTTTATACTGTCGTCGATATACCTATGTTAATACGAGTAATTGTCATTTTGCAATTGTTTTTATTTCAATTTTAACAGTTTAGGTCCTATATCACCCGCGGGATGGTGAAAGGATTCTAACGATACATATCTTAATCGGCTCAGGTGTTTAGAAGTTATGGTGGAATAAAGAATCGTGCATACATACATGAACCCTGAAAACATTACGAGTACACTCCTTTTTTGGGCAGTCGTGTAAAAATCTAGATTTCTCGAGAATAACGCGTCCTAATTAGCCCATTCGTTTGGGAGCTACGATGAGATAGAGAGACACAGTTATACTTTTTTTTTTCGGCGGTTAAAAGCCTATATTAGTCAGGAGTAATGTAGCTTCCTGTTAGTGAAGCATTTATTTATATCGGATCAATAGTTCCAGAAATTACATACAAACAAACAATTTTACATCATTATAGTATTATTACAGACATGGACTAGTGACCCGCCATGGTTTCGGTCTACGTAATATTATACTTACAAACCTTCGTGATAGTAATCTTTTCAATGATGGTAATAGGCATCGAAATGTATTGCGTAGTTAAAAAAAAAACTAAGTATAACAAATGGAAATACTATTCGAATTCGATTATGTACAATTTAATTATGTACTTACGACAATGACTGCCCAAAATGACGAAATACGTAACCGCTCAAGCAAAAAGCATATCGTGCCATACGGTCACTTCAAAAAGGGTTGCAAAATTACCAAACGGGCACTTTTAGTCAACGTCGCACTGGCAAATGCTCTCTGTCAAAGGCGACAGAGCGACAAAATACATAAATAATCATCTATGTATAATATGGTCTAGTTATTCTAAATCCTTTTCGGTTCACGCTGTGCGGTGTTGGAATCCATTGCCTCCTGAAATTAGGCAGTCTCAGTTTGTAGATTCTTTTAAATCTCGACTAAAGAAGTTCTGGCTTGACACTTCTTCTTAAACTTTTTTATTTCCTGCTCATTTTGTATATTTATTTATTATATTGAATACATATGTATAAGATTATGTTTATGTATTTTATCTATTGATATTTATAGAAATTACTTTTAGTGTTGTACTTATTTGGCTATTCGTTGTAAATTTCTCAATCGCTCAAAGGTTAATTGGAAGAGATCCCTTAAAGGGATACGTTCGCCTTTGTACATCCCTGTTATATTTTTGTCTATTTTATATTTGTTATCTCTTGTTTGTACAATAAATATGTTTACATCATACATACATAGGTACTTTATTTAAAGCATTTTGAGATATTCTCTTTTTGTAGAGACTTTGAAGTAGGTAGGGATCGTTTATTTAAAACCGGTAATGCGAAATAATTAGAAAGGGAATCAAGGGACCTACTTCCTACAGCAAGTAACTTATTAAAACAGCCGCAGCGTTCTTAACTTAGCTTGTGAATATACTTTGGCTTTAGCGTATTATTATTACATTAACACTCTTCTTTTTTTTGGGACTGCCCCGTTTTACGAGATAAAGCGTATGCTAATTGATCCAGATTGTCTGTCTTTTTGCAAAAACTGCTCTTAAACTGTAATTGAGTAACGAATTCACCTTAAAAATTCTCACGTTTTAGACAATTTGCGCTTCTGAATTTACCTATTACTGATTCAATAAAACGTATCCTATTTGTCAAGGTCTTCTATCTTTGTGCAAAATATCCTCTGAATCTTTCCATTTTCCCTAGAATTTGCAGAAATTGGTAAGGTTTGGTATAAATAATCTGCGCCTCAGTCTTAGAAACTAGAATTTAAGTTAATCAGGTGTTATGACTTGTGTTTACCGTACCTAATGAAATGAATTAAACCATGGATTGTACTGCCAATTAAGGTTGTCAAACACATTTGCTAAGCAAAGCATAAGCTAGAGCGAGCCAGCTAATGGTGCGTTACTATATATTCAAAACTGCGGATAGAGTTGTGACGTCACTCGTTAAAATTTGTCACGTTTGTCAAATTTTAACGAGACGTCACAACTCTATCCACGGTTTTAAATATATGAACGCACCATTAGTGTATAATGTGTCCCAGGAATTGCTGCATATAAGTAAGTAAACTCTTTATAGCACAAAAAGAAATCGTATCCCAAAAAACACCTGTATGACTATAAACTATGTACAAAGGCGAATTTATCCCTTTCAGGGATCCCTTCCAGCTAACCTTGTAATAACTGGGTGAGGGCAACGCATGAGGATGGCAAAACACAAGTGAAATTTTAAGATATTTATATTTTAAATACACAACGAAATTACATCATATTGAATATAGAGGTATATTAACTACATAAATAAAGTAATATATAAATAAATACTATACTAATATAGATACAAAATATACTTACACCAACTAACAAATTTACCACTAAACAAATTATCCTTTATTTATTTATTTATTTATTTAAAATAATTACACAGCATAACAGTTTAACACTACAGCACTGTGAATTACATACTAAAGACGAGATAAATAAATATGATATAGTTCTTATTGCAAGTCATTCTGACAAAACACAGTTGTCGAAAGCGATACAGTGTATCTAAAATTGAACATGTAAGCTGTAAAATGTTTATTCATTTAGACTCAATGATACAATACACTCAGCAAGTACAAGATGATGAAATTAATGCCACAAGACATGCTACGGTCTTCTACTAGGTACTAGGCCAGCAGTAACACGGTGAAGTTTAGTTAAATTGGAGATAACTTTAACTTGATAAATACAAAAGGCATAATAAGTGCGATAGTCCTGGGTAGTGATTCTCCGAACAACGACGGTCGGACGGACGGACGAATGAATGTCCAAGCGGCGAGTTTAAGTAGTCCCGTCAGTGCGAACAAAACATATTTAAGCGCGTGCATTTTAAATTTAGCAGCATGGTTTCTACCGATGGATCGAACGTATAAGGCTGCTTAATTGAAAATGCACGCGCTAAAATGTGTTTTTTTCGCTCTGTCGGGACTATCTAAACTCGCCGCTGCGATTTCTCGCCCTTTCGTCCGCCCATCCCTTATTTTTGAGAGAATCACTACCCAGATCAAATACAGTAGAATTTGTCATGATATCCAAACCACACAATATCTGTAACATTTGAACTACTAGAGCTCAGAACGCTCAAAGCAAATTTCAAAGCTAATATAGCGTTTTGTACATTCCAAAATTATGTTGTCATCTTTACTATTTGGTAACAATGTTCCGAGAAGTGAACTTGCAATAACATTTTTAAGCGATTTGACCCGTTTGCTCTCATTACAGTTTATTTTTAGTAACTAACTATCGCCGTCGCACTGATTACGCTGAAAAACATTGCCAAGAGCTAGTGGCGCATACGTTTAGCATTTTAAAGTACGCTGTTAATTAGTTTAACGGTAGTGAAAATGTGTCATGTGTTTAGTTTTGTCTATGCTTTTATCTCGAATATGCTGTGTTTGTGTAAGCACTGCGTCCGATTCCAATCTGAGAAAATAGGGTTCGAGAATTTTGATTTTGATGTCTACATGATGTATACCATGATCATGATCACCAAAGATCGGAATAGGTAGAGCTAATTTGCCTTAACTTGATGCACCTTCATTCAATAATGTATTCCTATTTCACTCACGCATGAATGAATATGCCTCAAGTTTAGGCAAATTAGCTCTAGGTCCTACCTATTCCGATCTCTGATGATCACACTTATAATTTATATGGCTTCAAAATGCTTAGACGCGTGTGAAAACTCTAAAGTTTAACAACACTAATAGTTTCAGTGTTTCATCCATAAATTGTAATTATAATTCATAAGGAGCAAATAATATTACCATTTGGAGTAATTTTCCATTTGAAAATATATGGCACGACGTGGACACCTACAAAGATTGTAAAATTCATCAAAATGTTTTTATAATGAGTACTGAACTGGTTATTCTAGAAACGGTATCATATTATCGCAATGTTTTGTAAATACTACGTTTGTCTCTAAGATAAGAGTCCTCTTGACGTTATCGGACTTCTTCATTATTTACGTCTTAGCTTGCGCGTGGTAAATTACGCCACGTAAAGTAAGCGTAAACAATTGAATTCTGTCGCGATCATTATCGTTTTGGACTTGGCCTTGGTGATTCGAGGGTAAATTACGATATCGATATTCGATCTTTTTATTGAGAAATCTAAAATATATTATCTAAATAATAGAAGTTTCATTCATCATTATTTTACTTGAAACGTGCCTTACTAATTCATGCGGGTCATTAATTTCTGTCATTAATTTTTGCGGGTGGTAGGACCTTGTGCAGGGTCCGTCCGGATCGCTACCACCATCTTATCCATTAACCTACCGCCAAACAGCAGTGTTCACATTATTGTGTTCTGATTTGGGGATAAGACAGCCGGTGAAATGACTAGCATAGAGGCATTCCATCTTAATCCTCAGGGTTAGCAACGCATTTGCAGTCTTAGGATTGCATTGCAGTCTTGTGAATGCGAATGTCTATGGGTCACAGTTTCCACTTACCATCAGGTGGCCTGTGTGCTCGTTTGTCTTCTCTACGCCATAAAAAAAAATGCATCATATAGGCTGGATAGTAACTGTCAAATAAGGGTTCCGTTTTTTGCCATTTGGCTACAGAACCCTAAAAAGAAATGGGCTGTGACTAATGTTGCTATCTCAATTGTTTTATAATTATTTATTAAGTTATAGATATTTGTATTGCAACGCCATCAGGAAAAGAGTGAATTGACGTTTATGCAAAATAAGTACAAACTCGGATCCTTTTTCTGCAAAAAATATTATTTTTATAAATATGTCACGTCACCAAATTTATCCCGTCTGTATATTATCTAATAAACCAAAGTAAACGATACTATACTATCGCCGACGTACGGTCATTATCTGTTTACGCTCATTATATGGTAGTATCCATGCGCATTTTAACCATTTCATTAATTATATTGCTAACTTGGTTTTTTATATCTACTATTATAATTCATGTGGTCCTGGGTTCAAAACCTGGTAGGGGCAGATATTTGTGTGATGAGCGCGAATATTTATTACTGAGTCATGGATGTTTTCTATCTAAGTATATATTTATCTATATTAGTATTTATATCGTTGTCTAGTACCCACAGTACAAGCCTAGAGCTTAGTTTGGGACTAGGCCAATTGTTGTGACATGGTCCCCCTGATATATTTTTTCTGATATATAGTTTAACTAGCGACCCGCCCTCGCTTCGCTTCGGTTTATGTGAGTTTTCGGTAACACCCGTACATAAAACAAAGTTTATTTTACATGAAAACCTTCCTCTTGAGTCACTCTATCTATTAAAAAAAACCGCATCAAAATCCGTTGCGTAGTTTTAAAGATCTAAGCATACATAGGGACAGACAGCGGGAAGCGACTTTGTTTTATAATATGTAGTGATTAATGAAAAACAACATAAAATAATACAACAACCATAACACTGAAAAAGAAAACTAAAATTAAATAAAACTAACTCTAAATATATAAATTAACTAAAACATTAAATCTAAGAATGGCCCCTGCGGCATTGTACCAAAGATGCTGGCAGCATTTCCTCGCTGGATGGTTAAACTTATACGTTGAGCGAGGAAACTGCCAGCTCTTCGGTCTCCCGTGACGTCAATAAGCCTCTTCGAAACTTCTTTGAAGAGGGTTCGAGCGCTAGGACGCCACGGACCAAGTATAAGTACTTCTATTATTAAAATTTAAGTAACATCATTATATTACCCATCCTCATCAATCGCATCAACTGTTTCTTGTTTCTTGAAACTACACTATTTCTGCCAATTTTCTGATAATTGAAGCCTACACTAGCGTTATCAGCCTTTATCTGTCACAAACATTGGGTCAGCTAAATTACACGAGTGTTCAGTTAGCGACGCTCAAATACGATAGGCCGTGGAAAGTTCCTCAGTTTCGAGATAGGCTATCGGCACGCGGAGCGACCGTGGTTTGGTCACCAAAGCGTATACCTGTTTTTAAAATGATGGGAATTTTTGACTAATATTTTAGTTGCTAAATCTATTCAACTGGGACATAAGAATTGATATATTTTAAAACATTAGAAATGGTCTCTAAGGCAAAAAGACTTGATACTTGCTAGCTAGCGTTAATTATGCTTGGACAAGTTTAAAGTTACGATCACAAAAGGATTCTAAGATTTTCGTCAAAACTGTATCGGTTTAAGGCAAATTCAGAACGTTCAGATTATTTTTTTCTTTCGTGGAAAATGCGTCTTTGATTCGTGTTATCTAAGTACATCGTCATTTTTTTCCTAAGATAGCAACCAACCAACTAAGAAATTTGACGAGCTTCAAATGTCGCAATCTAACAAGCAACACGATCCGACCGCTCATGTTCCGAATACGAAAATTACGTCAAGTTTTAGCAATCGTAAGACACACGAGGTCTGAGCGATCGTTAGCGAAGCAGGATTGTTATGACACACGAATCTTCTCTGCAACTTGCTTTGTTTATTAGCATATTTACGTTCTGCAATGGGACGAGCCCCAAAATTAACACTTTTCTGCGACAAGCGTGTGCAAAGCTAGCAATTCGTGTAAACGCTATCAGCGATCTGATAATCATGCAATGCCATATTGTTTGCTACAAGTTTGTTTTCAATTGATATAGAGACATTCAATAGGAGGGCTAGGATAGTATATTTTATGTTAATCGCCAGAATTTCACGCATGTGTTTAAGCGGTCTAGTCTACCGCAACTTGATGACTTTTATTCGTCAATTTTATTTCTGAATAATTGTAACTTATTTAGGATTTCCAAGCGTCTACTCAATTTGGTCAAACTGCAAATAAAATCCTGTAAAAAAATTGTTAAGCACTAGTGACTAATCAATAACACGTGCTCTAAATTAAATTTTCTTGTGACTCACAAGTCAACGATTAATTAAAACTTACAGATCTATATGTACTTATACTTATATTCTCTATGACTCTAAGACTTCAGCTCCGTAGAAGATTACATACATACATACATACATAAACTCACGCCTTTATTCCCAGAGTGGGGTAGGCAGAATTTCCAACAACTATAAAAAGTTTGATAATTCTGTTACCACATTTTGCACACTTTGGCGAAAATGTTAACAGTGTATTAGTGACAGGTTGCAAGCCCATCGTAATAGTTTTATCTTAATGTCTTCCTAGTCAATATTGACACTAGCAGTGACTTTCTGATCGCCCTAATACCTAGGGATCTTCACGTAGGTTATCAACGAGCCCACGCTCGCCCTTGAGCGCGCTAACACTAGCGGATCGATAACTTGAATCATTCGCATAACGCAAGTATTGTGTAATGTTTGCCGGTTTTGCCATCGCACACATGGTATTTGCGTTCTGATGAGGAAACTGCTGAACTGGTCATATTTTCTACGCTTTATGCAATGGGCTTCGTTAGCGTTTTGTGTTATGTACCTACGCCATCTTTATATAAATGTGCGACGATTCGTTTGGTAGTTTCATTATTAAGTTTGTTTGATGTAAAATGTCACGGTACAATAAGGTAAATGTCATACCATACCTTCCCTAACCTGTTTAAACGAAGAGGTTAGGGAAAACGAGGAGGTATGGTTAATCGAATCACGTTTATTTTTTGCTAGGCTTGAATAGCTAGCTATTGGCAAAGGCCTCCTTCCCATCTTTCCACATAATTCGATTATGGGATCGAATCATATACTTTAGGTTTATTATTTTGAGATATAATATTTCTCGTTTGACACTGCAAAAACTTGCATAGCGTTACACCTTATTAGAGACTCAAGGTTTCACTCAAGTACGCTCATATCAACAGAATAAACATACGCACCTACATAAACAGTATCTACAGTTCCATGAAACTCTATATGCGTTTGCGGAAACGTAGCGAATAGTGGAGTGGTTGTAACGGACAGACAAAGCGGTGTCTTGTGAATTGCCGATAAGCATATGAACGTCAAGGGTCTAATGTTACAAGGCAGCAACATAGTTGGAAGTTCGTGGAATATTCGACAACTCGCAAAGTTTTCTTGCGTTTGGTCGAATTTAAATGAATCCAAACTCCGCTTGCGGATTTTCAAATAGTTTTATTTTTTAATTATGGATGCGGGATATGTAGTGGATAGATAC
Source organism: Acleris laterana (assembly GCA_963966035.1). Classification (NCBI taxonomy): domain Eukaryota; kingdom Metazoa; phylum Arthropoda; class Insecta; order Lepidoptera; family Tortricidae; genus Acleris; species Acleris laterana. The sequence goes on from OZ014452.1 coordinate 108,843, forward strand.
TTTACAGAATGGGTAGTTATGCAAGTCAAAACTTAAAGAGTATGAAATCAATGTCCAGTTGTGAACCCACTCTACATAACATGACTCTCACACCGGACATTTGATATAATGTCATATTTACAGCATACACGCAGCTGTATGCTGAATAAGTAAATACTGATAACACGTCCGTCCGTGTAAATAGATACTAACATCCTTAAAACGGAAAGTCAACGCAAACTGATAAGCTTATCAATAACGCTAACGCTTGGGTAGTCGCAAGTTGCGCCGTTGAAGTGGACACGTGTAATTGTGGGCTAGGCTAGATTAATAGACGCCAAAACTAACCACTTGTTAGCCTATGATCCACGACCAGGTTGTAACGAGGTGTATCTACCTTTTCTTTTATATTTCACCTCGTTCAGTTAAAATGATTCTGGCATTCACCTATATGGCTATGTTTAATCAAAATTCTAAATTTGAGTTCATTCAAAATCTACGTTCGCCTGGACACAACGACTGATCAGTTGCTCACGAGTTTCCAAGCTATGAACAAGTTCCAATCGTAATTAAAATGTTATAAATCAAGTCAATTACATAAATATTTAAAAAGTGAAGTAAATTATATAAAGTTCCTTCATCTAAATAACCCTGTTAACCCTGTTTATGGCACTTATTGTAAGTTTATACCTTTTATATCTAAGACCATTTTAAATTCATCTTACCACAGTTTTATTTTATTCTAAGTTTTCCTTTGTTGTTGTCCTCAGGTGCCTTATTTTTTTATTATAATTACTAGAGGCCTTTTTAATAAATAACCCTGCCCTGGACTCCTGGTGTTCCTTATTACATCCCCGTTCCTGTACCTGATCCAGGATCCGGCATCCTGTGACAAGGTATATGCAAAGGTATGGAATATTACATGGGAGTTCCAAAAAGGCTCCCAAAACCGACAGCGTCACATAATCTCGTTAATAGTATTTATTTATTTATTTTGGTTTCTGCCGTGTTCCTAACAGTAACGTCGTCAGCAATGGTATCTCTTTAAAGACATTCACGGTGACAACTTTGTTAATTTTCTAGTTCAGCACTTCCATTTTCTCCTATAAGGAACCTCTGAATTGCAATCTCCGTTAACAGTCCTTGACATTACACACAACGCTAATTTCACGGGAAATCCGATGTGAAGAAATTCTTGGAATTACATGATGTAAACAGTATAACAATAACACTGTGCCATCAGCACCATGTGGGCTGTTTACTGCGCGGTCGTGGATCCCAACATTCCCAACCTTGTCAACTGCCAAGAATCCACATCATGATTTATAAAAAGCCCCTGAAACAATCATGATTGAAAATTTTGAGCTATTCCGGAAATTCCTTTCGAATTTGCGAGTACGTACAATTTCGCTGTAAGCAAATTGGCAACTACTAATTTGTAAATGACTACGGTGATGAATATTACGACTATAATGTGTAAATGACAATTTATCTCGCTGTGGAGCGCAAAGTTGCGCCACATGTCATTAAAAAAACTGTACTAACACTAACGAATAAGTTTAAATGGTAAAACAAAGTTGCGTTGCGAAGCATTGGCAAGATAACAACCGTCGGGATCTCCATACAGATAGTCTTCATTGGTTTGCTAAACGAGCCGAAACCTATGTAAGACTTGAAAATGTAGGTGGTAAAAGTTTTATAAATACAAACATACATACTTAAGCTCACGCCTTTATTCCCAGAGTGGGGTAGGCAGAGCTACAGAATTACTAACTCTAAAAACTTGTTGATAATTCTGTAACCACATTTTGCACCATTAGCCTAAGATGTTTACCAGTGTATTAGTGACAGGTTGCAAGCCCATCACCTAACAGTTGTACACAGCCTTTATTCCCTTAGTCGGCTTTTACGTCATCCACGGGAGGACATGGAGGGGCACTATTCTAACCCGGCAACCACGCGAGGAACATTTTTTATAAATAATTGAAGATTAATAATGATTAATGACATTACGACATTTTGATGGACAAACATTATGGTCCAATTTCAATAATAGTTTTATTTTAACAGCAAACGTGTGTTGTTGCGTGGCAGTTAATTAAAAAAACTTTTTGCGCGTTAGCCGTCGTTACGAGTATTTATTTAATATTCTTCCTTTTTAGTCATTGCACTTATTCTAATTAATCGTAATGATTTTCCTTTGGAGGCTCTAAAGAGTAAACAGGTAAACCGCAAGTTGAGTTTGAAGTCATTGCGTGGCGTCATGACCAACATTTAATTATTATTGACTTTATTATTCACATTATTATTATGTTTCGGTCAATTGTCTGTCTCGGTCCGTCACGTACCATTCAGTTTGATTAGCATTCAAGGAAAAAGGGATATAGGTATTATTTAAAAGGCGTCGATTGTCAAAGTAGTCAGATGTGACTAATTGACCTAACACTGCGACAAAAACAGTAACATTTCTCAATGTAGATAGATTTTGTTAATTATATTATTAATTTTCCGACTTAGTAATTGTTACGGGCTTACGTAAATCAATTTATAAATCACGAGGATGGAATGCGCCAGTCATCATGACTGCGGTCATGAGTTTACTTCGATATTTGTAGTTTAATCCAAAAGTTGAAGTTCAATTTGGTCACATCATCGGCTGGCGGTGGTAACGATAGATAGTGTTCTCACAACTGTTGGACCCCTGACTATATTATAACAGTTTTTTTTTTAAACTGGTCAATGCATAGTAGATCTCCAGTGAATACGTCGACTTCTCTGCACAGTGCGCAAGTGAATTACAATTTTGCAAATAGCTGTTTCAAAAACAGAAAACGCAGCATATCCGCTGCATAATTTGACAATCAATGCTAATCCTTAAATCCTGACACGACATCCGGTGTTCCCAGATTGCCCAGTCAGTATCCATATTATGGTCATCAAGATAAATGCAAATTTCATGTAATTTTACAAAACAAGTACCTTAGCTTTATTCCAGATTTTGGGAGCAATATTCTGGTCTGGTAATTAGGTTCAATTTTGTCAGAGCCATTTTAAAACGTATGTTATCTAACGTAAATATTGAAATAATATTTTATTACTTTATTATAGGTTAAAGAGGTCTAATTCCTCACAGAACCCAGAGGAGATAGATCAACCTTCTGTCGTCAAGTAGCCCAACAAGCATGACATTGCAAATGTTAGAGGAAGATCTACCAGACCCAACAACCCAGGGCTGCAGAATTATAAGAGCCGGCCCGATGATCATGATGAATATGAAGATGACAAGAATTAAAAATTCAAGGCCAAGAACACTATGTCGAGACCATTACTGTATAGATTTCAGAGTGTCTGGCGCCGAACGCGGTTTGGTGCTTGCCTCGCTGATTTTAATACAGAACTGACTCCAATTCGGGTTCCTGGGCACTAAATGGCCCTTTGGCCCGGAACCGGGCCAAGGATCGCGCCCGGTTATTGATCCCTCTGACCCGGCGCCGGCGGAAAGTTCATTGTTACTATTCCATGTATCGCTGATGATACGGCCGTGTCCGCCCTTTACGCCAATGCACTGCCGATTCAATGACATTTCAAAAATAAATATCATTGGACAATGATCCTAGGCAGCAGACTCTTACTATCGGTACGACACAACGGTATGCATTATGAGCATGACTAACATAAATAAATAATTATAAACATCCAAGACTATTCATATTAACCCTACGTCCCTAGAGAATCGTACCCAGGACCACTACCTATAGCTTCATAAGCAGGGTTACTATCAACTAGGCTTGATCGGTCGGCAATTTAAATCGATAAGTGAGTCTAACAAAAGTCAAGTGCGGATAGTGACGCAACAAACATCGAATTAGGAACATATCATTGACTGATAGACTGATGGACTGTTTAGAATCGTAGATCAAAGTTTACTAATAATGCCTAAATTGACCCAATTACGAATATCTAGCATAGTAACGTAGCACAACACCCATTTTTAAAATTACGGTCATCATATTCACCGTGTGACATGATGCCTGTGACATGAAAGGACGCCTTAAACGTCCTGAAAACTATTAGGAAACTATGGCGTCATAATTTCGTTATTATTTGGCTTTACAATCAAACCATTGTTGTATTTTAATTTGCCCTCGAATTTAACACTTACATGTTAACCAAGTCACAATCAAAAGTAACTAAATATAGTATTCTTTTAATAGCTTCAATACCAGCCTTCAGGATTTCCCTACAATATGGAATCAATGTCTTTGTTCTTGGCACTGGATTTAACTGTACAAAGTTACATCATACATGCAGGCAACAGATGGTCCGTGACGTGTCCACTCGATTGGTTCAATTCCTGTCTGCGGGACTCACAAATACTCACAATTGGCGCCGCGTGATCGTGATTGGCCGCTTTTAGGACTGATTCATCACTTTCATCAGCTCGAATCATTCAATTGAGGCTAGAGACCTGGATACAACTGGTTCGGAAGGTCTCAGTGGCAATGATTCAGTTAGATATCAATTGGTTTTCATGTAGGTACAACCACTTTCCCTTTGAATTAAAAAAATAGTGATAGTTTTTGTGTCTCTTATTGACTTGAACACGAGTTTGGATAGGTTTAGAAAGCAAGAGCAGACTTGACTCATGTGTCAGAATTCAGGCTTTTAAGTATAAAAAGTAGTGCTCTACCTGACACACACACCAAAGTCAATTAATATTTTGGTTATGTCAATAACATAACAATATCATAATCTAAACTCTATTCCGCGTAAGTAAAAAAAATGCAGAAGTGCCTAACATATATTATATAATGTTCTGTAATACATTCCCAACGACTCGTCATACCTACGGCTTATTTAACATTTCCAATTTACATTGTGCTAAAATTGACCAATAAAATATTCCGGTTGGTGAAATTTGACATGACCGGGTCTCGCAGCATCTTGCACAGCCCCGGGATCAATAGCGGGATCCTTGGCCCGGTTCCGTGCTCCCGGTGACCCCTGCAGCCCTCGCAGCCTCTCGCCGAACTGGGTTCAAGTAGGAACGGTGCCCTAATGAGCTCTTGGAAGTTAAGATGTTGGTATACGAGGTCAGACTAGATTTTGAAAACGATGGAAAAAATACAATCCTTTTTTATAGTTTGTGTTTGTGGTTTATCTATAAGCCTTTGTTCGGTTCGTACTTGGTAGTAAGGTTAAATTAAAATATCGCCTTTTCGCGTGCGCAAAGAATAGGCTTATTCATATTCTTTCAGAAATTGCTCTTAATGTTCGGATAAATGTAATTTATGTCTCTTTCTCAGTAAATAATTCAATTCAATTCAATTCAATTTTTTATTTCAGACATGAGTCCATAGAGGGTTAGTTATAAAAGTCTTATAAAACTACGTTAGTAAAACACAATGTAAATATTTAAAAAATCCTATATATATTAGCTCTGGACTCCATATGAATGGAGTCCCAATGGGCTAAGAGACCGCTGGCAGGCGAAGCCCAGACCAGCTGCAGGATAATGCAAGTAGCTCTGTTTTTATGTAAATTTATTTAGGAAGGATATGGATATGGATTCTAGAAAGAAATTGGTCGTGTCGTAAAATTAATCATTTATTTCATCTCATGGACATCACCTTGTAATGAAGAATCCGCGAAAAACTGGGCCACCTAATCAACACGAGCAAATCCAATAGGCCGCGCAGTATCCTTGGCCCAGTTGCCTATTTTGCAGAGGCCTTCACCTGTTGAGCCAATATTCTGAAGCACCTGGCGAAAATGAGGACATTACTTTCCAAAACATTTCCGTAATACACTTATGCCCAAAATTATTTTAAATCAAATCTCATAATTGACTTAGCGTACTAAGGTCCGTGATGGGAAAATTCTGATTATGAAGTCACAGGTAATAAGAAAAGAGTCATACTGAAAACATTTTGGTCTATAATGTTCTTGAAGTTTTTGTCTCATATTATGTTTACCGACTGACTCTGTTTATATTTTTTTATAAAATGTAAGACGAAGAACTGAAACCCAGTGTTTTAATGTCCGAGTTCAACCTAGGGTATTGATCCCAAAACTCCGACTGCATATTGCGCTGCCCTCTACAAATGTATACGCTAGTTGTTCGTGATTCGTGTGGCTGCTTTTCATCAGTTGTACTAAAAGGGAATTTCCTGTTACAGTTTCTTGCTTTGTTTGAAGAACGTTATGAGTGCTGAAAGTGGAAGACGTCAGCACTCGCCACCATATACCACAGTAATAAGTTCCTAAAGGCTCACTAAAAAACTAACAGTCGCCAGTTAGTGTAGTACCATGTTTCAGGTAAAGTTACTATTTTTACCTTCTTAATTGATTTTAATCAATTTAAGTCATATCAATTACGGGTTACCTCAGTCGGGTTGTCCACACGCCCCGTTCAACTTCTGGGTCTTACGCTGTACGCCACGCCACAGCCTCCACAATCCACAACCGACACCAATAAAACTAGCATTACCACTAGCACGTGATGGCTTCAAACTTCTAGTATTAGTCAGTTTTCTGTGCCTCAGGGGTCTTACAGTCGCTCGGAAATTGAGTTTCTGAATAGCCTATCTTAAAGCTAGCAGTAATTCGTTTTCTGGAGTTATTCTTAGCTCCGTGCATTTTATGTTTTAAATAAATTATCATCGCATATTATCGCAAAGTCAGTAAATATTTCATCTATCTATTATCGCTGTCATAACACTCGTAGTTAGCTGATATAACTTCTGCAAGTTCTGTTAGTAAGATATTTTTTATGATAATGAGTCTCCTGTTTAGTTTCCCTTGGTTCCATCGCGCTAGTTCGTTATCCCGGATCAATGCGACTACGCCTGCGCACCTTAGGCGCCTCCCCGGTCAATACCAGGGAGATTAAACGTCACCCCAGCGGTGCACTGTCTGGGGTAAACGACCAGAGCGCGTTACGATAGGTCTAGATTTTTTACCGACATACCATATCAATACGTTGTTAAACTGCAGTGTTCTCGTGCTCAATGTTTGTTATTATATTATGCGTCATAGCTATCTTGTGATCTGCTATAGTTTATTAGTTTGAATCAATAATTTCTGTAATTACCTTTGTTTTGACGTCAAATAATTATAGCTCTGTAGCTCTCACGGCACTGTTGATTGTCATTACTTTACTTCGTGCCGTGTTGAGGCGCCGAGTCACGCTCGAGTGAATTAGAGCGACGTGCTCGTAACTCGTAACTGCGGCGAACTTCCTCGCTGCAGTCATCAATGTCATCGTTGATCACTTAGAGCTAACTGGCTCTTGTGCCATTCCGGCTGATCTAGGCTCTACTCCAATTAGTGTCAATTCACGTCTGGTACGCTTTTCATCAGTTGCAATTGGCTAAATAGGAAGTTTGAAGCTTCCTGGCTGGATAACGGTGGTTAAGCGTTAGGAAATAAATTTGTAACTGTGTTTCCCTTTAAGTTTGCTTAGTAAGCTAGGTACAGGAAAAACGTTTCTTGGAAACGAGAAAAGATATGCGAAATTTGCTTTACTCATTCATGGTTCACCTATCCTTAGAACCATGTAGGTAGATATACAGAGCCCTTAAATCAACAGTACAATCCACTGTAGTTATAAAGATAACAGATTAGAAGCTTCGCTAGTATCTCAACAGCTTATTGAGGTTTTGTCTAGTCAAGTGGCCACTTCGCTATAAAGGCTGTCAGTGACAGCAATATTATAAAATAATGTCCTCCCCTTCAATACTTTGGTTAAAATATTACAGCCTATATCACTCCCATAACCAAGACGAACCCTATTTCAACATATTATGTTAAAACCCATCAACCCATTAGAACATCGGAAATAGACTAACATACATACATACACTCGACAAACATAACTTACCTTTTGATACAGTCGGGTAAAAATAGAGTAAAATGGATCTACTCTACTAAATAATTTAACAACCTACGAGAGTTAAATGTCCGACACATTTAGTAACTAAAATACTCTCAACTAGACTATGTATATAAGTTGCTAATATACTCCAAAATTCTCCGAACCAGCCTGTGGACAAGTTCTACAACAAATGCCTCCTTCCGAAAATGCGTGTTACGTTACTATTATGTCTGTAGCAAGTAGTAGTCCGAACAACATTTACTCTCACTTTACTCACACATTCCGACGATCATATTTAAACGAAAAATTTGGGCTGGCAATTTTCGATAACAATAACCGAGATTACTCGGTGTGACGTCACGGATCAATACGTGCTCCCCGCCCCGGTTGATGTAACTCTACTCTACTCTGTGTACACGCAAATAACTACTTTACGACTACAATCTAGTTTCATAATAAAAGTTCACATTGACCTTAACTAATGGTTCTTATTTTGGGAATGGTTTAGGTTTGCGTTTGCTACAATCACTTGACGAATTAGTTCTGACAGTATTTTAAATCCTCCATGTCAAAGTTTTGGTTTGCTAGTACGCTTAGCCGACGACCTTTTTGACACCGCATGTGCCATTTACTTATTTGGTTTGTAACGAATGATTTCTTTCTCTATAAAGTGTGATGCGTGTTCCAGAGCAACATTTTTGCTTGTGACTTAAACTAATTTATTTTCGGTTTTAAAACCATCTACCGAACCAACACACCTGAATAACGGGTTAGGTTATGTTAAACATATTTTCGACCAGTCCTATTAAAGTTATTTCCAAATCGTATTTTTCTTGTTTCTTAATTACATGTTTTGTTGCTTTTCTGACGTTCGTCGAATCCATTAGATCTTTATTATACTTGCCATAAATAACTTCGACGCTGGTAGTGTCACTGACTTGTATTACGTTGACGGTCTGGTTGTTTGTCGATCAGCTAATTGGTACCACTTATATTTTGGGAATGTCACTTGTTAACCTGTTTGGCAAGCGGTTTATAATTGGAGTTTTATACGGCTGAGAATTCGTGTCTGAGTAATTTGGTTTCTCGTTAATTTTACGTCGAATATTTTTGATAGCTAGGTACTTACTAGAATTTTAAACGCTGTTTTTTTACAATTTTCGTGATAAGAGTCAATTTAAAAGTTCAACTTTACGACCTCGCTTCTCATATCCCTGATATCCCTCAAAGTGCTAGTATCATGAAGTATAATCTGTTTCGTCTCTAACGCGCCAAATGCGATACAAGCCGAAGCCTCAACATAGCTGGCAACGTTTAAGATGACATAAAGCCGCCGTACGTGCATGGAACGTAAATAAACATTGACACGTGGACGGGTGCGGGCCCGCGCCTGCGCCCCGCGGCCAGCCCCATCGACCGGCACAATATACGTGATGGGCTGGAGGACCAGACTCCACAACCTATATCCCTATCTAGGTATCAATATTACACTGCGGAACCTACCGATGTAACGGCGAAGGAATGTAACACTCAATATTTAGTCATTTACCTCATGACAGCGACGTTTAATTGCTAGATTAGCAGCGATAAAGTCAATGATGTAATTACGATACAGTTAAATTGGATAGAGTCCAAAGTTTAGTTTTTTTGGTAATGTTGACTATTACAAGGTAATGACGTCGAAATACACTTACGTTGTTGTCTTGAGTTGATTAATGAGTAGGTACATTTGGTAATATTAATATTACAATTAAAATAATATTACAAATGACGATGACTCAAACGAAAATATTAATTAGTCGTCAACTAATGTTTTTACTGATATTAAAGTGATGTCATTGCAAACTGAACAGGTCAAATAAACAATAGACAAACGGAAACGTGATAGCCAAATTGATAATTCTTATAGTATGGTCGGAGAACTTTCTTCGATCGTCAGTTATTACAGTTACACTGTGTATTTAAATTTAGTGAGTCTAGATGTAAATAAACATCGCTGGCACGTGACTGAGTCCGGGGGTTTCCGCGCAGGCGTGCTGTAACAATTTAAGGACGACAAGTCGATAATGTTTTCAGAAATGTGTCGGTCTTATTTGGTGGAATCTAGTTGCAGATTGTTTCATCCATCTGGTTTTATAAACCGTGCTTATTAGGTTAGACAACATAGGTTTACGTCGTGTTAACTAAGTGACACCCCAAACCTCGCGCAGATTTCGTTTTGATTAGTAACTTAATTTTCCAATGTTCCGGGACACCTACCCAAATTTGCTTCGGCCAAATTCAATTATGCCTCCATTCGCGACGGAAAAAATGCTCCAAAGACAAATTCGATTACTTGATTGCAAAATTTCTCGTCATGCAAATTGGTAAAAGCGAAAAACGGGGATTAACTGCTTTGGGGCTTAGTTCGTTTTCAAACACAATTTAGTCTTCATCACTCTTTGAAGCCTTTTACATATTCACAGTGGAGCCAAATTGATTCTATTACTGGATTGGTTGTTTGTCCACCTCGTTTCGATCAGCATTATCATCACTAAAATTAACTTTGTAAAGTATCTGCAAGTACATTGACTTCACGTTATCGCAGCACGCTTATCTCTCGGCGACAGATCGTCAGGGAATTAATGTGTTGACACAGTTTTAATATACGCCGACTCTTTGTGCCAACAAATACTACGCCGATATTTATCTGGCCGAAATTCGAGTGTATCACCCATTCGTCAACCGCGGTTACCTGGCCGCATAACTGTTTTTACCGATTGTCGGTGGCATACAAAAAAAAGCGATAAGCTGCCTCGCTTCGTTATTACTAAAGCACAATAAGAATGAGCGGCAACATGGCGAGAGCGAGCGATGAGCGACGCGACGTTGCCGCCCCGCACGCTCGGTTGACTCGTCACGTGACGTCACGTCTCAAGATGGCCGCCGCACCGGTCGCGTCCCCCGCCCCCCGCGCTTGTGTACCCCGTTCCCGTCTTCCAGCCAGTTCCGTTCGTGGTTCTTAGTAATAATAAGTAGAATGCAGCCGTCCGAAAGGAAACTGACCGAGAATAGATTGAAATTTAATGCGCGACGAGTACCTATAATACGCGCTAACACTAATTGTTATTCTACAACAGCAGCTGTTTACTTTCGATGAATATAGACTTAGTTAGCGGAATCGAGGGCCCAGCGGAATGCGAGTTGCGCGTGATTCACTTGCACAATAGCTGCATTCACCTATTCTATTACCTACTTATGTCATTTCCTAGGAGTCTTCTTTCCTAACCGCCTGCCTGTTAACCTTGTCAGTGATCATATGCTAATAAGGATCAATTATTTTAGACTGCAGCAATCAGAACGTTATCTTTAAATAATGAGAGTCTGTTTCTAAAAACGGGACTATCAAACAATTAATTGGTGTAGATCAGACGGCATTCTTTACCCTGCCATACGCAGTCATAAAAAGTTTGACTTGGACAATATTCGAGTAGGTACCTATCTAAATATAAATGATAAAGGTGATCTGTTGAACTCTGTAACCTGAGCATGCATTGCATCTGGTAAGCCAGTGATCGCGGGTACCTATAGCGAATCCAACGGTCCCATTATCGACCGATAAGGTTGTTGTGTCGTGTTGTGTGGGGTCGGGTCGCGGTGCGGGCACTGCGGGCCCGAGTACATCCGCGTCGCGGGTAACGGCTCGTCCCGCGGCGCGTCGTGCTGCGCGCGCTGACGTCACCGCTCGATAATGGCCGCGCCGCCCCGCGCCCCGCGCCGTTTCCCCCCACGCTACCGCGCGACGCCTCGACCCCTGCTCAGTCTCTCCTCGACCTGCCTACAGAGCGAATGTCTCTCACGTGCCACTAACCGACACCCGGCGTCCGCGGAAACAAAAGTGTAATTTATGTGCCCGTGTACCATGGTGACAGTGTTTTTACTTAACGGTTCTATAAATCTGTGACAATTTACAAGAGAAACGAAGACAACCGATCTCTCGCGCTCCGCTCGACACCCGGCGGCG
>OZ014452.1:120900-175544 GCA_963966035.1 Acleris laterana
TTTGTGAAATGTCAAATTGTCAGAACCGCGAACACGCGGCCGTTATAGGAACTCTTAAAACTCGCTGCTATAATTGTATAAAGTGAAGTAATTATCATTGTATGTCATAATGTTTAACAGTTCGTAGTGTATGTCAATTTCGAAGGCTATCAGAAGACAGCCGTGTACATGATGCAAATCTCGCAATTTAACCGTTCGAACAGGTTCTAGCGATGTGATCGAGCCTTGGTTTACAGAGGTGACTTTTCGCTTTCGTAATTTCTGTAAACCAGGGTAGGACCTCTTCAAGCTACATTATTCTTAGTACATTCAATTAAATTGATATGTCTTATTTATTTTAGTCATTATTCGTGTACATATACGTACGTTGTATATACTTTATAATTGTAAATATTATGTAGATAGGCGGAATAGCCGTGTGGATCTTGAAGGCTTTCCATCCAGTATTACTAGGAACCGTCAGCCTTTTAGATGTTAAATATTTTTTAACGTATTCTCAAAAGTTGTGAGACGCGTCGAATATTTTATTAATCAATCAATTTGTTAACAGTTTGTGTATTGTGAAGCTTAATTTTTTTGGAACGCATTGTTTTGGGCGATATGCTCCCTTAATATATATTAATTCCTGTGACGTCGTTTGACAAAGTGTCCTTAGTAATTAACGTTTTATTATTACTTCAACCGATTGTGATAGTATTTTAATGAGGCACGATTTTGTCAAACGTCCTTACAATATATTTAACGTCGTGTATCTGATAGATTCGAAATTGATAATAATGTAGTATTATCAGTGGAAATCTCCCGGACTCGGGATCAGCGTTTCCTTGTTCTCGCCGGACGGCAAGAGTTTTGTAAGCACAAAGTGTGCATCTTCTTTTGTTCCGCCGTTGTACTCAATGCGCATGCTAAACTTCCCGACGGACGCCTTCCCCTGAGTATTTAATTATCCGTTATTCTATTTTTAAGTTACATTATCTATTTCCTAATTCGTTTTATAACATTAGCTTTGTAAAAACACGTTATTTTTATTTACATGTACAATTTAATTACATTAAACTTAACTAAATGTATACATTCTGGGATTTCAAGGCGTTCCCACGGGAAGCACTATGGGCCACCAGTTGTTAATATTTTGCTTTTATTGCTACTTACCCTGTTTGGAAGGCACATTGAGTACCAGCGGCGCGTTTTAGTCCGCCTGTACCCATAGGCTTGTTCGTAGGTGTCGATCTGACACGGGATCGTATAATTTCGAGACTTGTCTCTTTCTACTATAAGCAACTGAAAGCTTCGATTAAGATGTTAATATACATGTTGGTGAAATACAATTGATGTGATTTTGTATGTTTGTACTTTCATTTTATGTCCTTTACCCTTTTCCTTCAAATTTCCGATTAATTTCGGTTGTTTGCCCTCGTGCGTATCCAAAGTGTTCATTATGTAATAAGATTCAAAAAAAGAATAGATCGGCATCCTACACAGTATCTCGAAAAACGAGACAGTTTCTTAAATAAATGTAGTCAACAAGAACAAAGTCAAATACTTACATACATACATACATAAACTCACGCCTTTATTCCCAGAGTGGGGTAGGCAGAGCTACAGAATTACCAAATACTCTCTGTTGTCAAATACTTTTCCTCTTTAATTTGAATATTGTACCATATCTTATGGACCTACTCTGTTGGTATCCTAAAACATAAATCATTATCTGATATTCTGGACAGTGTGGAATCTATTTTCGTTAAGAAAGATATCAGTGACAGGAGTAATACTCTGCAACAAAAAAAATGCGTCAAATAGTACACAGACACAGTTCAACACTAAGGTACTTACAATTAGTAATGTCGTGGACGTGTCCTTATTACCTTCATCTTTAGAATGGAGTAAAGATTAGAGTTCTTTATATTAAGTTCGCTCTTACAAGACTCTTATGTCTCGGTTCAAAGACTGGCTCTATCATAGCTAATAATGACATTGTTTTGTTTTTATAAAAAGAGTTAATAGCAAAATATTATTTACCATCGATTTTACCAAGTTGGAATAAGATTTAATCCGAGATTAATGTATTCAAATTCGCCGTTTAATCTAAGTATAAGACCTTATTCTCGTTTGGTCGAATCCGCCCTTAGTCGAACAATTATTGAAATTTCTTAAATTTGGTTGTAACTCTACGATCACATTTTTCAAATAGTCCTAGATAAAAACATGGAATTTCAGGACAACCACGGTAGGGAGAGGAAGAAAAACCGATACTAATCACTATTGCTCAGTTACACAAACATTACTTGAATTTAATGTCGGCTTAAATTAATGATGTACCTTTCCATTTTAGTGAATTAGAAAGTGAAATAAGCTGGGAAAAGAAATAGTGTGCAGCTGGGTGTACATGTGCAACCCCTGACTGACACACACTAGAACAATAATGTTCAATAAATTTATCAATATTTCCGATTTTTGCGAGAATCTTATGAGTGCTATATCGAGGGCGATATAGCACTCATTTAAATTAAATTGACATGTCAATTTACAAAGCAATGAACACATAGTAACCACTTAGTTTTCAGTGCAGGCATCTTTCAAGTGACGTATCGGTAATGTAATGATGTTGTATTTTGTTACAGATCGGAGCGCAGCAGCGGAGAGAATGCCGGAGCCGCTGTGCCTGACCAACAGATGAGGTCCGGAGGACCGCAGTACCCCGTCGATCGATATTTGGTAAGTTCACATTTCTACAGACAATTTTTCAGGAGTACACATGCATGGTAGAGGTAGATGAGTTAAAAACGCGTGCAACCAACGTAAACACAATTAGGCGAATACCGTTTCGTAATAATTTAACTTGAATTGCAATCATGCCGTTACATTTGTTATCAAAAATATCTCATTACTATTACATATATAAATTTTTCGTACATTACAGGTTGAGAGCAGCAAAAAGATTGAAATGGTAAACATCATAGACGATATATGGGACCCGGAGCCATCGCTCCGGCCGGAAGAGGAAATTATACTAAGAAAGTTGCATGAAATGCTGCAATCGACTGCAGACGACCTGAAGCTGCTTTCCGGAGAACTGACGCGGAGCCGAGAGCCAGGGATCCACGTGCGAGCGGCGCCCGCACCGCTTGACGATGAATTTAACGAAAAGGTCCACATAGAAGAAGTCGTAAACGCCAAATTTCACGGGTACGAAATGGTCGACAAACCCCCTAAGCTTAAACGACCTGAATTCATTAACAAACCCCAAAGTAATGTTCTCAAAAATACCATACAAACGGCTCTGCCGAAAGTTAAAACCACTGCTACAAAGAGGCTAACTAAGTCACGCACCAACGTAGTTCAAATCAATGCTACGCCAAGTACAAAGCATGATAAAGTAGAAGAAGTAAAAAAACCGGTTAAAGAAACCGTAGCTTATAGTGAATTTTCTTACGAATATCCGAAACAAAAAGTAGAAATTCCTACAAAAGGGCTACAAGTACAATTAATGCCTAGCATAAATATAAGAAGTGAATTGAAAGAACAAAAAGTTCTCCATTTAGACATAATGCCGGAATCAGTAAATGATGTTACCAATACTGATGATAAATCCAATGTAGCCGTTGTTATAGTGCAGTATGATGCTCCTACACCCGCACTAAAAGCTCCCCAAATAAGGGTTCAGCAAGATTATCTTCAAGCTAACATTATTGGCAAAAAGGCGGCAAGAAAAGTGACAAAAATGATGACCTGCGAAAGTAGCTCATCCACTAATAATGTAAGTTCTGATCACTGTAATAATGTGGACATACCTTTGCTAAAAAACATTAGAGCCCCTGCTAAACCTACAGCACGCATAGACAGGAGTAAAATAAAAAATAATAAAACATCTAAGACTGAACCGCCTAAACGAGCGCATTTTAATTTGGATGAATGGAAAAATAAACTTAATTCTGTGTACGGACAACCGTCGAGTTCTCGAAAAAATAAAACTCCTACAAAATACAAATCTAACGTTAAGAAATTGTCTCCGAAAAAAACCAACATCAAATCACCAAACGTCACCAAACCGCAAACAAGGCTAAACAACGCACAGTATATTCCATATTCGCACCTAACTTTAGGAGGTGTCAATGTTAGCGATATCGAAAGAGAAATATTAAATATTCCGAATAGAAGCAATATACCACTCAGTCCCATTCTTGATAAAATTATGAGTAGTCAAGAAAATTCATGTCACAATAGTCCAAGGAAAAACAAACAAAGAGATAGCCCAAAACTATTGACAACTTCTGACGAAAACTTACTACAAGAAGTATTAGACATAGAACACGCTGTCGGTAAAACTTTGTCCAAAAATTTAGACATTGAACTGAATGAGTTAAAGGCTCCAAAAGTATCAAGTGATAGTACGAATGAAGACACTAATGAACCCGATAGCTATGCAGATGATTTCGAAGATGAGAAATCCAATAAGGCCAATTCAGCCAAAAATAGTCCGCGTAATGAACCACAAGCGGTTATAAACTCTTCGGAGCCTAAAAATAGTTCAGATGAATCGGGTGACAGTAATGTCGAAGACGATAAGTTGAGCACGAATAAGGATAAAACCAACATTCATAACTTAACATATTCCAAGCCTAATCTTACCCTGAAAAACAGTGTTGACGTATTTGAATATGTTCACGCGATTGATACGCAAGATACAGCTACGCAAATTCAATCAACAAATAAAATTTCCTTAAAAGAGACTCAAACATCTCCTAGAAACGTGGCATCTAATGTACCAGTCCAACCTATTCACAACGACCTTTGGTCTGTTGTAGATCCGAGCAAAGAAGTTGAGAAAATGTTCGAATTGGAGAAAGATCTAATCAAGAAACTAATAATAGACGAGTACGGCGATTTGTTACAACGCTCAATCGATAAACCTTCCACCTCGAAAGTAAATCAAGAATCACTCAATACAGGTCTTAATATGGTAGCGTCTCAGAAGGTAACCCAAACGTCTCCAAAATGCGTTAAGAGCGTGATGACCTCTCCTACTAGAACCAAAACCAGAACAACGTCGCCTTTTCATTTGTCTCTCGCAGTTGATCATCACACTAGCCCCATGGTATTAGTGACAAATGAGGAACAAGTTAGGATTGAAGCCGCAGAAGATCAGGAACCTGAAGACCTGGGGATATCTATTAATCTCTCTTCGCCGCGATTCAGCCTGAGATTACCAAACACAACAGTGGAAGTGCTATCCAATCT
This sequence comes from Acleris laterana, assembly GCA_963966035.1. Classification (NCBI taxonomy): domain Eukaryota; kingdom Metazoa; phylum Arthropoda; class Insecta; order Lepidoptera; family Tortricidae; genus Acleris; species Acleris laterana. The sequence continues at coordinate 126,142 of OZ014452.1, forward strand.
GGAAATATGTAGTCGTACGCTCTCAAACGTTAGTAGAATCAACACAGTCAGACAAGATTGCAGTGATAAATTACACAAACCTGTTAGAAAAATTGAAAGTAGCTCGTCCTCACTAGATGCTGACAAATCCTCATCAGAGCTAAGTAGTTTAGGAGAAGTTAAATTTAAGCTGAAAAGAAGACAAAAAAAAAGATTACCATCACTATCTGAGTTTACGAGTAGTAGTTCATCGTCATCAAAATTGAGCATGGACTTCAATTCTGCAAGCATTTTGCCTTTGAGGAGTGAAGGAGAAGTGACTTATATTCCTAGACCTAATAGTAGAAATACATCACATCACATCACTAGTAAAAGCGATGGTGAAATAAGCTTCGGGAAATGGTTCGCGTAATGCTTACTAATTCGTGTTTATAATAGTTAAATTGCATTTTGTTTAACTTTGCTTCCTTACCATTCTTGTGCCTTAATAATGAAATTTGTTACTTGGATTCGCTAACTTTGAACATATTATGTTGTGGACTCACCAGAAGTACAAATCATAACTGTTAATATAATATTGTGAAAATGTTGGACAAGATTGATGTGTGTGTAAATGAATTAATTAAAAAATAACTTTCTTGTTTTATATGAGGTTTATTATACTTTTGAATGAATTGTTTCAGAATGGTTATAATATTTTAAATATTAATTTGATCAAATGTGTTGAATGTTGCAAAAATCCTCCTATTATCGCATTACTTTGTGATATTTTTATATCTATCGAGTTAGCTTGTAATTTAAACATGTAAGTAATATTATTAATTTTGTCTGTAAGATTGCCATTTTATATTTCAGTAAATAATTGTGTTTGATTTGCAGCTGGATTAAACAAATACTTATTTCTGACTAGAGGTTTTTTTTTATTACTTCGTATAACTTCCCATTCCCATGTTTGTAAATTTAATTTTTGTAAAGCCAATATCTAATTAATTCCATTGTTACCGAAGGTTTTAACGAGGTGTTTATGTTTACCAATTCGGCAAACATATTATAGAAACCCGATGGTAGTCAATCGAGACAGATCTCGTTAGAACAAACTGGCCGATTGCGATTGGGTTAGGCGCCAGTTTTTATAATTAATATTTGTGAGCTTTCGAGAAGGAAAGTTTGCCCAGAACCTGCTGTTCTGCATGTGTTTAAACACCTGAGACTGGGTTAGCGCAAAATAAATGGTATTTAACCAAGTCTGAAGCTCCTCTCAAGCGTAAAGTACGAAAAACTTCTGCACTATGCGAGATTTTTGGGAGCACAGTCCCGCCTTTTTTGCCCGTGGTCCTACTGCGTAGTCCTAATTGCCAATGGTTTCTATTTGACTCACTACATAGTATAAAACAAAGTCGCTTCCCGCTGTCTGTCTGTCTGACTCTATGTATGCTTGGATACGGATGCGTTTTTTTTTAATATATAGAGTGATTCAAGAGGAAGGTTTATATGTAGGTATATTGGATTCTGGTTTGTGTAGGGGTGTTACAGAAAACTCGCATAAACCGAAGCGAAGCGAGGACGGGTCGCTTATTAAATAAATACCTAGAGTAGCTTCTGCTAGCGATTTCATTCGCGTAGAATTCGTAATTTTGTAATCCCATTGTTTGTTCCACGAGAACTGTACATTTTCCTGGGGTATAAAATAGAAATTTCATCCAAATCCGTTCTTCTTCTTCGTCGTTTGCACTCTTCTCAAAGCGGTCGTGGTCATCATATCAGGCGCTGGTGGCAAACTTCACACCTCGCCGCCACTCCTTTCTGACAGCTGCCTTCCTCGTGCAAACTTTCGGCACTATTTTAAACTTTCGGTGTTTTGGGCAACTTTTGAAGATATTGGAACACTGTTCCTCTTACGTCACTATTTTCCATTTTTAACGAAAATATGGAACAGCGGGCCTAATATGGCTGCGTCTATATCGCGTGTCAAAATTTGACATAATATAACATAATTTGATTTAATGTGGATAAAGCATCCGTCACTCTCGTACTTATTTACACGTCAGAAAATGGCAGACGCCTTATCCAAAAATTGTCGCGCAATAAACGCAGCCATATTTGGGCCTCTGAAGTGGTTTTTGATGTTCATCAATGACATCAATGGGTTTTTGGTAAGTATTTATCAACATTTTGACTAAATAAATTTAGGGTAGGGAGAATAATACCTACGAATGTGGGCTAACGCGAAGACTCAAACGTTAGATTACCGCGTCCGCAGGATACAAATACCTAAGTAATATTATTATTTTACTGCTGACCTCGTAAATGGGGAGAGATATCGTTTATGTACCTACGAGTAAGCTAACGAGAACTACATTGCGTTACAATTCTTCATAGCGCTTGTGATTTTCATAAATACTAAAGTAGTAGTAAAAGTACCTACTTAGTAATAAATAAAACTAGCTTTTTACCCACGATTATTTTCCTGGGCAAAACCCATGGCACTCGCGAATATCTATAACTTTCTGTCAGTGGAATAATTAAAAAAGCGAGATTTAAAGTTCGCGAGTTCTCTCTGAATTAGTATTAAAACTAAACCATACTATGTAAACTAAACCACCTAAAACACATAGTAAATAAATCGACTTTGCGCACTTTGTACCACGCTTTAGCTGATTCGGTGCTGAGCTATGGACTTGTTGCATACGGTGGCACCTTCCAAACATATTTGGATAGAATCTTCAGTCTCCAATTAAGAGTTATTAAATTGTTAGTAGGTAAAAAAAGAAAAGAAAAATGTAAAGGTGACTATAATATTCTGCTTAAAAACTTAAAAATATTACCTGTACATGAAAAATTTAAATATCTGTTAGCAATAGACCAGTATAAGAGCCAAAACTTTAAAATATGTAAATCATATCAACCTAGCTTTAGAGTGACGACGCGCAAAAAATATGTAGAACCGAAGTCAAACAACTATTATGGACAGAGAACTAGGAAGTTCCTTATACCGCGCATCTACAACCAACTTCTCCTTAAGAGTGATTGCACAAGTAAGAATATGTTTAAATATAAGGTTAAAATGTGTTTAATAGATGCCTTCCTCGGAGGAGGCAGGCGAATGTAAGAAAATTAATTGCTTGCATCTGTCTGCCTAGTCTGAGAAAGGAACCTAGGCATGGATTTTAGGTTAACATTTTTGTTTTTTAAGCTAATTTAAGTAGGTACACAGTAAATATACAGTGTTTTTAAAATTCGCCAACAAACTGTTACCGCAGTTTGGCGAAGAGTATTTTTGTAAAAAAGTGTACTTTATCAGGAAAATAAATGAAAAAAAAAAAAAATATATATATATATATATATATATTTTAACGGTTGGAAGTACATACGAACAAGTACAACGAATATAAGTTTCAGAACGAATAATTTTGACGTTTCTCGACTGACAGATTTACTAGAGTGTGGCTAGCTTGGCGTTTATTCCCAACTTAGTTGGGGTTCATTTAAGTAGTATAACTGTAACATTGTCACTTTCGATTAATGGTTGCAAAACCTGCTAACAACTATAAGCTTTATTTATTTGAGTTGCAATGACAATGCACACACGTATCCTGCCTTTTGACCGAATGTATCGTTTCCGAACTGTTCCATTTGTCAACCCGCTTTTTTGTGAAAGTGTAAATATTTCAGGATTTATTTCAGTACCATCGTGTAGAACCCTATAGGGCTAGGTTAGGTTAGTTTTTACAATAATCCTGATTTTTTTAGTTACAAAATTAAAACCGGGTTGCTAAATGAAACAGTTGGATTGGGAAACTATACATTCGGCCAAACATATTTCTGCCAAAAGGCAGAGAACCTGCACACACTAGTGCAGAGCGAAAAAAAAACGTAGCTGAATACCATTTTATAAAATGTTTAATTACCTATATGAAAAATATACATTTAATTCAATTCAATTCAAAGTTTATTAATTAAACAACATGTTATGTAAATTTTTCTGTCACAAACATTTTAAATTAATTGACTTAGGTGAATACGATAAGACATAAAAAAACAATATCGCTATTTATTGTCATCAATCACCGTCGTGGTTCATGACAGTTACGTACATATTTGTATGTATAATTATTGGCGTTTTCAATTTAATTCCCGGGCAACCCTAACTAAATCATCGTATGACAGACCGACTGATAATGGTTGTGTTTTGAATTGATATAAATACGTTTACATTCGTTTTACATTACACATTGCCCTTGTTTTGTTATTACTGAGTGTTTAGTCATCGGACCACTTGCGCCGTTTCATTCGATTCGAAGCATAGCTGGCGGACGTCCGCCTTTATTCAATAAAAGTTTACAACAACGTTATACCTAGAGGAGTAATCATGAAATTATTAATATTATTGGTAGCGCTCGGTGCTACATGGGCTATAGGCGATGCCACCCCCTATTCGAGCTACACCTACGACTGTACCCATTGCCAGCCGGAGCAGATTCATATCAGCTTTGGAGGTAAGTTAATTTTTGAATACCTAATTCATGTCATTCCTTTTAGGTAAACCTGGATGAGGAAAACTCACTGTTTAATCCTTACTGGTACAAGATAAAGTCTTGATACATGAAGGGAAGGCTTTATATGTGTGTGATTATTACTTGTGTTTGTGTTGTATTGTGAACTTGATGTTGTGAGTAATATATAATGGGAAACATACTAATGTTATGATTGTACTAGAATCTTTGTTTATGGTTGGTGCTTTATTACATAATGCTGGCACATTATCCTATTTGGTAGTGAACCTGTCTATGAATGTAGTGGTCCTGTGTTCCAATCCCGGTAAGGGCAGATATTTGTATGTTGAGCGCAAGTATTTTTCCCTGGGTCTTGCATATTTTCTATTATAAGTAAGTTTATTATTGTCTAGTACCCATAGAACAAGCAGGTCAATTTGTGTGAGATTATCCCTGAATATAAATATTCCTGGTCTTAAATATGTGATGTGCCACATGGCACTTTGGTGCATGTGAAAACCAAAAGTGGTTTTTATTGCGCTTCATATTATAACGTAAACATTTACTATGGTTGCTAAGCCAAGCTTCCTCTAGGCACATGCAGATGCAGACCATGGCAGTGTCCTAAGTACGGACAATGAGGCTTGTCAGTGCAGGAATTATTAGCGGGATGTTGTTGCGGCTGGCCTGCATGCGGTGCACCAGGGATACCATGCAGTCTATCTGAGCCTCTGCGAACATCCCTGATGCACTACAGACTATATGTGACTATATAATTAAATTATGTACAAATGACTACTTCTTTTGAAAAAACTTTGAACTGTTAAGTAGTTTGTTGGAGTTAGATGCATTTTAATAGCCATTATTTGAAAAATATTTGCCATTATTTTTCTATTTAATGGGCATTGTTCTTGTTTTATTAGGACTATAAAACAATTGAGTTGAATGAACTGGTGATAAACCAACAAATGTATGCTGTGACCTGTACTTCATAAGTAGGTATTTCAATTGATGTTGACCTATGTTCCAGTTAATCTTTTTGGTTTTTCAGTTACTTATGTTTATTCAGTTATTAATTATTTAAATTGTTTATAGTTACTTACATTTAGCTTTTGTTTACACTTTAAAACATATTTTTTTGTGGAATAAAGTCACCATCTAAAACATGAGAACATACTCAATGCTCAAAAATATCAGGACTCAAACTTTAATAAAATTAGTTAACGTCTATTTTTGAGCTCTTTGCCAATGTATTTAAAAACAACTGTACTAATATGCAATTTTTTTGTTGATGAACTGATTTTGTTTTTCTTTGATTTAAGTACTATACTTAATAATAATAACATTTTAAAATAGACCATCCATACAAAGAAGTGGGTTATGGTTATGATAATGCAGTTTGTGCATTTAACAGTTTTAGAACTCTAAACTTTTTACCTGTGTAATGGCGGCCAAGTTAAAAACAATACCATAACCGGTCAAATACGATTTGGGTTTATTGGCCTAGTATAGAGGTTTGTTGTTTATTATCATTCTCTTCAGCCTCTATTCTAACTTGTTTTATTTTACTAAACAGATATGGACACTCGGTATTGACGTTATTGACCAGCGTACATAAACATAAACAAGTGAATATAACAAGCGTTCTACCGCGACTCCGTCCGCGTGGAATTCGCAAACTTATCGTGCCCGATTAAGAATTGTGCGATTTGGGTGAGGACCAAAAAGTTGGACCACAGTTAAGCGCAGTTAACCATACAAACGACGAAGACCAAAAAAGTTCCGTTGTGCGACGAAAAGTATTCCTACAATTGTATGGCTAATTCTCGTGTCACAACGGAAAAGTTTCATAGAAAATTTAATTGATTGAGTTAGCGTGGACAATTTTTTGGTCCTTACCCATTTTCCGGGGTTTCCTAGATCAGTTGAGGCGCTCCGCTCGGTGAGGACGTAACAAACAAAGACACACTTTCGAATTTATAGTATATATATGCATAAATATATCACTTGGGTTGTGTGAGTTTCTATGGTGAAAACCGCATCAAAATCCGTTGCGTGCTTTAGGAGTAGTTAGCGGATATACCTACAGAAAGACAGACGCAAGAAGTAGCGATTTACGCATAACATGCCTGATTAAATAATTACACCAACGATTCCCTATTCGAATCGTATGTTTTGAGATGACCTGACATAAATAAACAGCAGTTCGCGTCACATATGATAGCATTATAATAATAATTACCTACTTACTCGGTTCGCTGTTTGAGACGCGGAAAAATCAACATGATAAGGAGATACAGTAGTTACTAGTCAAACTCTTCATCTTTCATTATTAATTTATTATATATGTAGACTGTTGTATAGCTGATTTCACGCTTTTATTAAAACAAATAATATAAGTTTTTGTTTTAGATTAGGTTACTTACTGGACTGGACAGATAATTCCTGTGATTTTGTAGGAATGTGGGTGCTTTTTCCTTTGTTACTTGGGTTACGCAGTGGACATATTGATGTCTGGAGATTAATACACCTTAATTTGTTTTGTTTGGCCTATTAGTTGAAGAGTAGAGAACGCTAATAGACATGTTCTCCATTTCCTCCAGCATAGCGTTGTTTTGTGACATGTGGACGAACGAGTACACATGCCATCAGATCGTAAGTTGGCTCGACGGCATTAACATTCCAATGTCAAGACTTCAAATTTAATGCCAACCCTGAGGACTGACACGGAATGCCTTTATGCTAGTCATTCTTGTTGTTTTACCCCCACGCCAGAATACAATAACTGTTTAGCGGAAGTTCGGGTTAAATGGTGGCAGTGAGCGGTGTATTTAAAGAACTACTTTCTTCCAGAGAAATCCAACGACATAGTAGTAACATGGTCGACGTTCAATGACACGGTTGAGTCCGCCGTCGAGTACGGCGTGGGCGGCATGACGGAGCGCGCCACCGGCGCCAGCAGCCTGTTCCGGGACGGGGGCCTCAAGCGGCGCGAGCAGTACATCCACCGGGTCACGCTGCCCAACCTGCAGTACAATACTACTTACGGTTAGCAACTTAGCATTATTTATAATGCATTCATATTTTGGAATTCGATTCTAAATTAATATTTTTTTGGTTGTGAAAATAAAGTTGAGATACTTGAGCTCTCACGCGCGTCTTACTGGCGCGTCCAATTTTAACCCCAATTTATAGAAATAGTAACCTGTAATGTACGGGGACATAAACCAGAATTAACTATACATGAAAATCTTCCTCTTGAATCTTTCTATCTATTGCTGAAATAGCATTAAAATTCGTTGCGTAGTTTACAAGATCTAGGCATACATACAGAGGGACAGACGGCGGGAAGTGAATTCGTTTTATATTTTTTTATAGAATATCATTTCTGCTCCTCAGAAGCTATGTCATATCATATCATATCGTATCAGTCATAGCAAATTGTAAGTATATAGGTTAGTTGAAAAACCGCAACTCGACGACCACAGATATAAATATTTAGGTACACATAGATAACGTTAACACCTCAATCTGTGTGAAAACCAGCCGTGTCACTTTTTTCTAACAAGAGCAGAGAATTCTCCGTTTTCCGCGGAACGTCAGTAGCGAGGGCCAACCGCGACGCTTGGAGGATTTTAGTCGGGATTCGGACACGCAAAGTCGACAGCTTAATTTAGGTTCCCTATTTGTATGGCATAAAATTATTTGTCATATTATTGTTACGCATAATTGCTTTTAGCCGAATTAGTGATGGGCATACTCATCTTTACGCATAATTTTTTACGCATAAAATTTAAAAGCGTAAATACAGAAAGCATATTCGTCATAAAGACTAACGTCAAATAGCATAAATACGAAAACGTATTAGTCTAATAGAAATTAGTCCAACTGAAATTATGCTAATAGCTTAATATGCCAAAAAAGTACTAGGCCAAAGTATTGCTATGCGACAGTACTACTATGCCAATACAAATTATGCCAAATGAGTTATGCGAAACAATAATAGTCTGAAAAAAAAATGCGATTGAAGGGGATCCCCTTAATTTATGCGCCTTTTTTGTGTGCTGGGTAGCTGGCACTACTCTTGACAACCCAGGTCTACCAGGAGGCCTTGCAGAACCTAGCAAATTGTGATAGACTTCGTACGATTGCTTCACTTTGACATCCATAAAGGCCTTCAAACAAAAATTGGTCGTGTGCACTAAAGTCGGTCGTTTGGCTCAGAGTACCACTGCGGCTCCAGCTTCGGCTGGTCGGAGCTGTTCTCGTTCCACGTGCCGCCCGCGGGCTCCAACTGGCCGGTGCGCGCCGCCATCTACGGCGACATGGGCAACAAGAACGCACATGTGAGTAGCCTGTGGTGGCATCTTAGAGGTAGGGAAGCATATAGGGAGTATAAAAATGGTTAATAGAATAGTACTCTTCGTACCTGTTACAAATGCCCTTCGATAAAAAGGGTCGTCTATATATCACCGCTTTCGACCGCTTGGAATAATATTATGACAGTGACATGACAAGTGTCCACCTTAGCGATAATTATTAGATCTCACAGAAACTTGACAAAACTGGCAGACCAGATCGTACGTCCTAACTTTAAAGGTCTCTATCTTTTGAACTGTAATAGATGCTGTTATTTCGATTAGGTATGTATGTTATTATTATTACGGTGGATTTCGTAACTTTTTTTTAAGAAAGTGAAATATTAAAAGCTATCCAAGAAACGTGGTTTTTCCAACGTATTTTTATTTTTGTTGTAATGTAAAAACGGTAAAACATATAATCGTTAAATTTGGTTTGATTGTATTAAAAACCCTGAAGAACAACATCAAATACAAAAAATGGTCAAGGGTTAGTTGGGCTCGCGCTGGTTCGATTCGAAATTGAATTCAAATTGGAATATAATAAATAATAATACCTACTCTGCGGAGGTACAGCACCCTCTGTGAGCGATTCCGACGCGGGTTTTTTGAGATATAAATTTCAATTATAGAATTATTTATAAAAAGTAACTTATGAAAGTGATAATAAATTATACGACCATACGACTATTTCATATCACACTGGTTATTCATAAACCACCTTCTATAACTGAGTTACATGTTAACACCCCCAGTCCCTATCGTACCTCCAAGACGAGGCGGAGCGCGGGCACTTCGACCTGGTGCTGCACGTGGGCGACTTCGCGTACGACATGCACGACGACGACGCGCGCGTCGGCGACCAGTTCATGCGGCAGATCCAGCCGCTCGCCGCCATGGTACCCTACATGACCTGCCCGGGCAACCACGAGGAGAGATAGTGAGTCCAACGTGCTTACCGACATTTCATCATCACCATCATTATGATCAGAGCTCAGAAAGGGTGAGCTATTCTTATGTCATGAATGTCATGTGTATATATTAATATGGATACGCCTGGAAAATAATGATTAAAAGACAACAAGTCTCCAAGTTAAACCGCGGACAGACGGACAGACGAACATGGCGAAACTATAAGTTTACTACGGTTCTCTGTCGTTTGCCCGAAAGTCATTTGCCATAATTCTATCACTTGCCATAATATTCATTCGCCATAAAGGCATTTTTTCTGAAATCGTGAACTATTCAGAATTGTTATAAAACAAACCTAACCTAACCTATTGGGCTCTATACGATGGCATGTAAAAATTACCTGAAAGGTTTACAGTTTCAGAAAAGAATGCCTTTATGGCAAATTAACATTATGGCATGGTTTCGTCGGCGGCCGAAGGGATGGCAAGTGACACAATTATGGCAAATGAAATTCGGGTAAACGAAGTGATCCGGTTTACTACGAATCCCTTAAAAAAACCTCGTTTCTGCAGTAACTTCAGCAACTACCGCGCGCGGTTCTCGATGCCGGGCGGCACGGAGAGCCTGTTCTACAGCTTCGACCTGGGCCCCGTGCACTTCGTCTCCATCTCCACCGAGGTCTACTACTTCCTGATCTACGGCGCCAAGCAGCTGTTCCACCAGTTCAGCTGGCTCGAGAAGAACCTGGCCGAGGCCAACCGGCGGGAGAACAGGTCGGTGGACGTGTTGATATGATCACAATTTTAGGTTTGCTTCACCGCGATTCCTTTGGTTTTAAGCTCTTGGACGTGTTCAGAGAAATGGATAGGAAGTACGAATAGGAATAAAATATTGTACACAATACTGAGTACTCACTAAAAGCCGCTTTTTTCTAGTCTTGTAATTCTCTAAATAAGTCCATGCGTATTAGAAACGTACTAATCGTACCGAGAGTATAGTCTATACCATCTAACCTGTCTTATTTAGTTAACACTTTTATAACCTCAAAATACCCCCACCACGTTTAATAGCATTTTCTGATCATATTGCAAATAATACACCAAATAACTCCCTAATCGAAATCTTTTCCAGTCTTTTTTGCTTATATGGTAAATATGGGCTATGAGGAATAAGGTTAAATTTCTAGTTATTTTTCTAGTGTTACATTCTTCTTGTAGCATAATTGTATCAGGTTGATAAAATATTTTAAAACAGTAATCGCAAGTAGAAAGCAATAAAGATATGACTTAAATATTTACTTTATTTATGTTTTAAAGGCAATTAAAATATCATTGCATTGCAATCGTTTATTTCTTGATTTATACTTAACTCATAAACATTAAATAGGTATGTAATTTTTAACATGAAATGCCGCTAAATGGCTATTTGTGTCCTTATCTTACACGTGTGTCAAACGGATATGATAATTAAAAATGATATTTAACATATTCTAAGTAGACTAGGTATATCGTTTATGTATAAATATAACGGTTAACATATAGGTACAACAAGGAATCCCAATCAAATCCACGTATAAAGTTCCTATATAACAAAAAAAAACCCTCGATATTACAATTATAAGTAAAATTTAGATAAAGATGATTTATTGACCCTGCGTTATTTTGTCTCCTGCGTTACATGCGGTCTTATTTTATTAAAACATTTAAAACTATTAAGTACCATTAGAAACTATAGTCCTTGACGCTACCATATACCCTCTATAACCACAGTTTTCTCAAGTCGTAATACTTAGTCTTCTGCGTTACGTTTGTATTTATTTATTTATTTTTTATTTATTTATTAGGTTCGCCAACAGATATAACACTATTAACTTAATTTTAAAAATATATGTCTAGGGAAGAGTGACAGGGTGTTTACCCAATTACAGGCAAACTCAGCTTGCGTAAAACAATAGCATTTGTGCCGATGCGGCTCCATAACACACTTAACGATCTAAGTACTTACCTACTAGGTTACAAAAAGGAACTATAAAGTCGCAAGTAACCTTGCATAACATAACACAATTAATAAAATATGACAAAAATAAAAATAAAAACGTATGTTTCTATAATTAAAAGACGTCATTTATTCTGTTAGTAGACTGACTGCACGGCCTGTCACGGGCACTTTTGACATTGCGAAAGTTGATTGGTTAAAGTTACGAAATAAAAATAATATTTAAATGACTAACCATAGATTTTACCCAACTACTACCGAGATTAGTCTATACAAATTCGGCGTTTAAACCATGTATAAGATCTTATTCTAACATTATTCTCAGAAAATAATACAATAGAAGGTCTTTTCATTATTTTACGCATGGAGTGCCAATGCAAGAATCGTTCCTTGTCACACTATCAATCATAGCAATCAAAGTTGGGTATTTATTTTGAGTTATCTCTTATTGACCGGTCGCCCCGATAACTGACCTTCTTTATTAAGAGACGACTTTGACCCGGTAGGATCCTTTGTGCGTGTTAACTTTGCAATATATACCGAATTGTCACCTGCCACATGTCATTGTCAAGAGGTAAAATTTAAAAAATAAAAAAGAAATTCGGTAAATTAGCCACACGAGAGCTCTTTTACACGTCCGGACTATCTTTGCAGACATCATTGATGTAGGTATACTTTATTCCTGTTTGTTTCACTATGAAAAGTGATATGCAATAAATGATTGATTGATTGATTGATTGAAGTGCCGCAAGAAACGCCAGCAGAAGTTCGTTTTTTCAATTATGATTATAATATAATATACATAACATATTATGTTATGTATGTATGTAAAGTCTTTATTGCACATAAACAATTACAAGACATGTTTGCGTCAATATAAATAATGTACATAAGCGAACTTATCCCATATGAGATCTCTTCCAGTTAACCTACACAATTATACAGTAATTAAATTAAATTAAATTAAAAACCATTTATTTCAGATATACATCCATATTGTTAGTAACATGCCTATTCTATGTTAGTTGGGTGAAAGATACAAAAATTAAAATCAAAATTAAAATCAAAATCAAAACCAAAACGCTGGTCACTGGCAGGACACATGTACCTGTGACCACCGCCGTAATAGTGCAGAGTCCCATCGGTCTACGAACACACTCAGGATACCAGTGCTGCTGCCTCGGAGCCGGACGTGTGACGCTGCGCAGCGCTTGCGCAGCGTTACATTTAATTACACAGTAATCTATGAATAATATGCGAAATAAGGGGGCAGGTCTTAACGCGATAAGAACTAACGGACGAGTTGTAAAGTCGAAGTCAAAGACTTTTTGCACCTTATTTCAATGGAATAAGAAAAAAAATGTATACATATCTTTGTCTTCGACAGTACATACAGTACTAACTTAGACACTTTGTTATTAATCCTATGCGGATTAATTAAAAAAAATATTGCACGTAGTTAAGGACTTAACTAAAAACAAGTAAGTAATATTTTTCCTTTGTGTAACGAAAATTTGCCATAATAATTTGATTCATACAATTTTCGTTACACAAAGGAAAAAGTTAACATTGCCTCTATTAACGCCTTAACTACGTTTTTTTTTTAAATATTATGTCAAGTTTGTAATTCTGTAGCCCTGCCTAGCGCGATGGAACCAGTAATGGACAAGGACCCATGATGGATAATTGATTCTTATTTTACAGAAAATAAGGGTTATTCATTTGTTTTGCAACAATCAATTTAGGACCGTTTGAAAATTGAATTAAGAGTGAAGTGTCCATTGCTGGTGCCTCTCAACTAGAGAATGTAATTTAACAGGTTATTAGCCGCTTTTGTATGAAAAAAAGCCGGTTAAAACCGGTTATTTGCATTCCCTACTCTCAGCTAAAAGTATCCATTATTAGTACCGTCACTCTACCCCACACTGGACATGAAGGCGTGAGTTTATGTATGTATGAGTGGTCGCGAGATGTTATGTTACGTGTGGTGGTCCCCAGGGCCGCCCGGCCGTGGGTGGTGCTGATGGGGCACCGGCCCATGTACTGCAGCAACTCGGACGACATCGACTGCAGCCTCGAGTACACGCGCCGCGGCGTGCCGCTGCTCGGGCTGGGTGAGTGCCTGCATCCCCGCAATCCTCCTGCCCTGGTCCCACGCTATAATCTGCTTTCTTCTTCCACTCTGTTCTATCAGCTCTCAAATCAGTAAGAGTCGTGTTTTAAAAAAAATTGTCGCAGTCTTTATATAATTTATTGAACAGATTCTTCAATTAATTGTTGTGTTTTTGTAATTAGTCTAAGTTTCTCGGTGTATTGGTCCCAACCGTAATGCCGTGTAAAATATATTTGAAATAAATAAATAAGTAATGATTTTGCAAAAAAAAGTACTGTCTGCAACAAAAGCTTGTCCCAAAAATGAATATTTTATGATCTAACTACCAATAAGATAAAGAAAAGTCACTAATCTATGTTAACCCTATAAGTTCCAAAATTAACAAACGAATTGAAATCTAGCCTCATTTGATTTCACCTGTTTACAAAATTATATGTAAAGAAAAATTACAAGAAGTTCTCCTTAAGGAATGTATACTATACTCTACAAAATAAATTTAAGCGTGAAATCATGGTTATTTGGCGTTATGTCTCCAGCTCTGGAGCCGCTGCTGCAGAAGTACGCCGTGGACCTGGTGATCTGGGCGCACGAGCACTCCTACGAGCGCACCTGGCCGCTGTTCGACTCCAAGGTGTACAACGGGTCGCTCAAGGAGCCCTACCATAACCCCAGGTTAGTTTTAGTTTTACTCTGACTCGTTTTTCCAGTGGTACTCCAGCTTAATGTGTTAAGAGTGTTTCCTAGAAGTTACTAATATCCTCTAGTAGTAGAATGAAGCGAAAAAAAAAACGTACAGTGTGTTTGGTCATCGGTGTCGGAGATTTTAGGGATTACCCACACACTTAATTTTTTTTCCAACCAGGGCGATTATTTTTATTTTGAAAGTACCTAAGCATTGTTTTATGCCATTAATTACCTATACATTTGAATGTAAATTAATTAGTACAAAATGATTATTAAATCAAAATATGCAAAACGAAATCTTGTGTTTCTAAACCAATTAATACGATTGTGATGAAAATTTGACCAAAAACGAGTATTTTATACGCCTAGTTTTTTACGCCTTCATGTTTTTTTGTTCTTATTTATTGTTTTTAATTGGTTTTTTCTTCATGTTTAATACTAGTATTCGTACTTGTTAAGTAGTTAGCAACTAAGTTTACGGCATTACTAACTAATCGAGCGAGCCGCTTATTTATTTCAGCATAATTACTAACTCGTAGGTATTTACATTTACGAGTATTACTTCGTTTTGTCCCTTGACGGACTTTGTTGTTTCTGTAACAACGCGAACCCGATCACAAAAACTTTCTATTATTGAAATGTTCCTACTTATAATTCGGTTTCTTTATTTATTTTCTTGACAAAGTAGGAAATATGGGGTCGCCATGAAAATGTTACTTATTTATAACTCCTGAGAGGCCTTATGCCATAAACGTTCTTCTTCTTCCAACTAGCAATCCAATCCAGGTTGGATATTAGGCATTTGCGATGATGGCTTCCGACTTACCTCAACTTCTTCAAGTTCTAATTTGTTCGAATTAAGTATTAAATTCGTATACCAAATTTCAAGGATTTATTGGAGTTTGACATATATTATATTAACTCAATTACAGATATTACCTTTTGATCATCCAACTTGTGGTAGGTCGGAAGCCATCAACTCAATTATTTCAGTAGTAAGTTAGGTTAGAATATGGAAATAAATAGTTGGGAAGTCCATGAATTTAATTGGTCGCTATTGGAATCTATTCAACGGACTTTTTTGTCTGTTATATTTTTTTAAATCTCCTTTTAAGTAGTATGCTATTATTATTTTAATCTGCTATTATTATTTTAATCTTCTGTACTTATCTTTAATACGTTGTACGTTTAGCCATCCATTGTTTTTATTCTTCTCTCAATCGCTCAAAGGTTAACTGGAAGAGATCCCTTATAGGGATAAGTTCGCCTTTGTACATACCTTTTTTGTTTCTGTTTATTTTTGATTTGTTATTTCCTGTTTGTACAATAAAGAGTTTACATACATACATACATAAGTTATTGTATCGGCGTGTGAATAGCAGCCTAAAAACAGGTTGATACACAGTTACTACACAGGGCATGCATGCATGGATGAATGTTCGGTGTTTTGGCGCTGCGGGGCTTTGTGTATTTGATACAACATGAAGGTAAATTTATATTCAAATATAATTATCATATTATTATTTTTTTACTATCAGTTAAGTACATTCTATTTATTTTCATGTTGTTGTTTTATATCATCTTTCTTCACTTCAACAGCATGTGTACATACTAATATATATCTCTATTTTTCTTCCTTTCATATTGTATGTTCTATGAAAGCTAACTATTTAAACGATATATAACTTACCAACAACAATCTTTTGTTTTTCAGGGCCCCTGTCCACATTGTAACCGGTTCCGCCGGATGTCAGGAGGAACATAGCAAATTTAACGGTAAGAACTATCACAAACCCTTTGAACTTGTTAATACTATCTAATAAATAAATTTAACGTTGTCTAGTACCCATGGTACTGTCGGCCAAGAAAGTGGTCTACCAGTTTAGACAAAAGTTTCTGTAAGATCTAGTTATCGCTAAGGTTGACACTTGTCACTGTCATAATGTAATAGCAAGGGAAAATCGAACTTGTTGTATCATGACGTGCAAATGAACTTCAACCGTAGGGTAGTAGACCACATTGTTGGCCGACTGTACAAGCTTAGAGCTTAGTTTGGGACTAGGTCAATTTGTGTGAGCTACGACAAGTTTGTTACGTCTACGACGGCCCTTTGATACTATGATACGATTCAATATGCTCGGGCTTCTGGCTTAACCATCCTGCCTTTTTTTCAATTTGCTGATATGCAATATTACTAATGTAATTGAACACTCAATTGCTTGAATCGATATTATTAGTATAGGTTTAGATTAAATTGTGTTGTTGGTGGCAGTGACGCGGCCAGAGTGGTCGGCGTTCCGCACGGAGGCCTACGGGTACACGAGGTTCGTGGCGCACAACGAGACTCATCTCTACTTGGAACAGGTGAGTCTTTAAAAAAATCCTTGGTTTTTTTTTAGCTTATAGCTATAATGGAAGCGGTTAACGACACCTACGAACATACGGCTTTTATATAACATAACCAGGGATGGGAAATTCGGATCGATATTTACCTAAAGTTGGCAAAATCACGGGAAAGTTAAGCGAATATGGCGTCGGCTTCTTGAAATTTTTATTTTAATAATTTAATTTCCGGGATTCTGGGATTCTACAAAACGTTTATTTTTATTAATTTACATTTAGGATAAAACGTTCCGTCAATTTGCTCCTCAGACTTCGTTAGCTTAGGTTAGATGAGTGACCTGTAAATTAAATAAAAAAATTGGTAAATCTTTATTTAAAAAATAACTTCATATAGTGAATGGAAATACCTAATTAAGTAATTATGGATTTATGATGCCGTAATTTATATATTCCGAAATCCCGGGAATTTTATTAATAAATTAATATTCAGTCCGCCTCCATACAACTGAACAACAACGCCGCCGCCAAAGATTAGGTAAATATCGATCCGAATTTCCGATCCCTGAACATAACCGCTTTTTTGTAAATTATAAATACCTTAACCTCGGGTTACTTTTACCCTAGGGGGTAGCATTGTCCACCCCTAAAACCAGCTTAAAAAAATAATTATTCTATTAAATGTTACATCAGGCCGAAGCTACTCGTGTAATTTTAAAATTCTTGTACAAATTTAAGATGATTACCACTACAATAGTTATAGTTTTAGGGGTGGGCAATGTTACCCCCTAGGGCTAAAGTAACCCTAGGTTACGGTAATGGGTTAGCGTTTGACCTATATTTGCTTTCTATTTCGCAATAGTTTATGGTTAGACCCCGTTTTCTTGTGACAGTGACGGCGCTTTTTTGTAGGGATTGAATGATCAACAAGCATCGATAATTGAGTTTATCGATATAGGAACTGATACGGATACCTGTCATAAAATTTTAGCCTATAGGGGCATATGGCGGCGTTTATTGCGCGATAAAATGTGGATAAGGCATCCGTCACTTTTTGACACGTAAGTAAGTCCGAGAGTGACGGATGCTTTATCCACATTTTGTCACGCGATAAAAGTAACCATACTAGGCCCCCTGGATTCCTATGTCTGGACATAACTCTAATTACAACACCATCGACATTTGGTAGATAGGTAGGTAGTCGATAAAATAAACATTTAAGCGATTTAAAGGAGCAAATAACAAGACAATGACTACTAAAAATGTTACAAAAAATAATAGGGTAAATAAAAATCGTTGGTGTTCGCTAGTTAAAACTGTTTCTCATAATTTTTCCACGAGAATTGCGATATCTATATTTATAAAAGGCAAACCTGACTCACTGACATACATCAGCACACAGCCCAAACCGCATGGTCTAGAGATTCCAAATTTGGCACGTAGCTGTTCCTTATGAGGCCTAGGGGTGGACTAAAGCTGCGACCACACCGCTGCTTAAAATGCGGCGACGGTACGGAATCGCAGTGACGCGTCGTATCAGTACCTTTAGACAGGATTTTTGGAAATTCATCCCCTAAGGGGTTAAAATAGGGGGAATGGCGGAAAAGTAATTCTACGCGTACAAAGTTGCGGGCGTCGTCTAGTACTATGTACAATTCTACGTCTCCAGTGTAATTAAGGGTTGTTTAGGGGTTTAGGTGATCACAATTTTCAAATTGGGCGGCAACTGTAAATCCTGCTGCATAGGTAAATTATACCTACTTCTTTTTAATCGAGAAGTTTTGATACTTAAGTTATTTTCAGATTGAGCAGTGATTTAAAAGGCAAGAAATCAATTGTATTCTTGCGTAATGTAAACTAAAAACATCGATACAAAGATGGTCGGTAAAATAATCATTCAATCCCTAAAATAAAACGCTGTCACTGCCTCGCGATAACGGGGTATATTTACGATATCCTCGTTCTAGCTGGACGTGGAGCAGGCGGGGGCGGTCGTGGACTCCTTCTGGATGGTGAAGGACGCTAGACGCATCAGGAAACTAATTTATTTGTAAACTAAACTGCCGTAAACAAAAACCGGTTTACTGTCACTTGATTTTAGCTAATTCAAAAGAGCTATAATTTTGTTTCCCTTGCTATCGAGTATAAAAAATACGTGTTACATAATTCTTTGACATAAATGTAATGAGGCAAACTAATGATTAAATAAATTAACAATTCAGTTTTGTGTTTCTATACATATACCTAATATAACCATGTGTTTTTGGTTCATGGTGGTCTCTGTAACAACACCCTTAGCTTTAAAATAATACAGCTACTCATAAGTTTTGTTTTTTAGGGTTCCGTAGTCAAACTAGGAACCCTTATAGTTTCGCCATGTCCGTCCGTCCGTCCGTCCGTCCGTCCGTCCCCAGTCTAGCTCAGAGACTCATAGTACTAGAAAGCTGTAATTTGGCATGAATGTACATATTAGTCACGCCAACAAAGTGGTAAAATAAAATTTTGAAAAATATTTTTTTTTAATGCACCTCCCCTACACGTAACGTGGGGATGTCTTTTTTTTTTCTTGCCTACCCCATAGTGTGGGGTGTCGTTGGATAGGTCTTTCAAAAATATTGCGGGTTTGTGAAAACAATTTTTCGATTAAGGGATCCGTTTATGAAATATTAAGCTTTAAAGCGCTATTTTTTGTTAGAGTCAAGTGTCCCCCCTCCCCCTACAGCCAAAACTACAAGTACTAAAAATCTGAAAAAAATCTTCAACGAAAGCGCATATAACGAATTTTAAAGGAAAACTATCACGGCTAAGTAGACATGATTAGTTCCTGAGATACAGGCGATTAACGGGTTTATACCTACTAAAAATCATCTAAGACAGCGCCAAATAACTTTAAATAGAAAATTGTTTCATACATGTTGATTTTTGAGATAGTTTTTTGTGTTTGTCGTTACGGCTTCGGAACCCTACACTGAGCATGGTCCGACATGCTCTTGCCCGGTTTTTTAATAAAATACATTAACGGCAATATTGTCTAGAAATATACGTAAACGTACACAAAAATAATTTATCAAGTTCAACCTTTATAAACCTGCGGGCCTAGTATAGTTGCGTTTATCACGTGACAAAATATGGATAAAGGTACAGTGACGAATTTAATTTGGTACCCACCTTAGGTCCAAAGTCAATCTGACATTCTACAACAATAAGGTTGAGTTTCCTAAAAGTTACATATGACTTGACATCTCTAGTGACATTGACGACTTCAAGCATATTTTTCTTGAAATGGGTCCCAAATTAACGCTCGTGACCGTACTACTCTCGTACTTATTATACGTGTCAAAAAGTGACGGATGTTCTATCCACATTTTGTCACGCCTTAAACGCAACCATACTGCCGCTTATCTGACCATCCTGACAATGTCAGGCGACAGGCGTCAGTGCACATGGCGCAGCTGATATGAATCCCAGTGATGTGAAAGCTTGTTAACTTTGCAATGTAAGTATACCAAATGGTCACCTGTCACATGTCATTGTCAAAATGATGAAATAGGGGGCTGGTGTTAGTGGTGGTTTAATGTTTAATTGATGATTAAACGAACGGCTTGACGATATTATCGTTCCATCCACCTGCCAACACAGGGCATACTCAAAATCACAGTATAGACTGTAACTTCATTTTCAAACAAAGGTATATAGCGCGACTTACGTGTGTGCGTGCATCGAGCGGCAATAGGTATCAGAAACTCCTAAGGGCCCGACGAACTACTTTTCTATTAAAGTATAATGTCCAAAGTTTCGAATTCATGCTTCGTAGGACACCCAATTCTTAGATAGGTTGAATTTTGTCAGGAATTGTATTAGGTATGTATATTCCGAAAATACATTGGAAGCTAACGGAAGCCATAGTTACGAAACAACAAGTTACCATACCAGGGTACGTATGTGTTTATGTTTGTGCATGATTCACCGCAACCCTTATGCATGAATGAATATATGACCACAGGCCATTTTAATATACTCATATACCTAATATAAGTTAATCATTTCAATGATGTAGATGCATACCATTTAGTTATTTACCTAAAAAACAATTCAAAATGATCGTTTGACATTCCAGCTTGCATGTTGAATTTGGGTTGAAATTGGTATTTTTTTTAAATATTGTTGTGTTTTAGTTAATACTTGTACCTAGCTAGTAAATTGATATTATGCATGAACATTCAAGTTTCATTTTCAGATAAAATTGCTTATATTATTATTGTATTATTGCTCGTCACTATTAAATAATCATACATATTTAGTACATGCCCGTCGTGGAGCTACATAAAAGCACGAAGATGAGCTATTTGCATGTTTTT
Organism: Acleris laterana; assembly: GCA_963966035.1. NCBI lineage: Eukaryota > Metazoa > Arthropoda > Insecta > Lepidoptera > Tortricidae > Acleris > Acleris laterana. Next base: position 147,374 of record OZ014452.1, read on the forward strand.
TTTATAAATACATAAATTAATTAAATAAAACTGTTTTCAGAGCCCCCGTCCACATCACCGGCGGCTCGGCGGGCTGCCAGGAGAAAACCGACCCATTCGTCGGTATGTTGTTACTAGTACTTTAATATAATGCAATTACCTATAAAATTTATACTGTAATTTTAGCGTCTTTTTTTTTTTATAGCATCGAGTAGACAAACGAGCACACAGGCCACCTGATGGTAAGTGGAAACTGTGACCCATAGACATTCGCAATCACAAGACTGCGATGCAATCCTAAGACTGCAAATGCGTTGCCAACCCTGAGGCTAAGATGGAATGCCTCTATGCTAGTCATTTCACCGGCTGTCTTATCCCCAAACCGGAACACAACAATGCGAACACTGCTGTTTGGCGGTAGGTTAACCTTTTCCACGCCATTGACGGATATATCCGCACCACTGGTTCAACGCCAACGACGGATATTTCCGTCATGGTTGACAGCGCAAATTAAACCTGAGTGGCTATGAGGTAAAGTTGACATTATCTTTGGTGTTTAGCTGTCATTGGCGTGTGAGCGACGACTTTGTTTTTGACACAGCGTTGAAAAGGTTAATGGATAAGATGGTGGTAGCGATCCGGACGGACCCTGGTAGCGATCCGGACGGACCCTGCACAAGGTCCTACCACCCGCACTAGATTGCGTCGCACATTGCGTCTAGAGAGCAAAGCTGTACTCATTTTAAAGATGAGTTTGTAAATAAATAAATATCAAGGGACTATGTCACACTAATTGACCTAGTCCTAAACTAAGCTCTAGGCTTGTACTATGGGTACTAGACAACGATATAAAAATAAACTCACCGCGTAACCAGATTTTTGGTAAATTACTTATTTAGCGTCGCCTGAGTGGTTGCCGGGTTAGAATAGTGCCACTCCATGTCTTCCCGCGGATGTCGTAAGACTAAGGGAATATAGGCTTTTAGTACTGTTAGGCGATGTGCTTGCAATCTGTCACTAATACACTGGTAAACATCTTAGCCTGTTTGTGCAAAATGTGGTTACTGAATTATCAACTACTTTTTAAAGTTGTAGGTAATGCAGCTCTGCCTACCCCACTATGGGATTACATGCGTGAAGGTTGTATGTATTTAGTTCAGTAAATCTGTATCAATCAATAACGTGACTGACTGACATACAACGACGGCCTAAACCGCTCGACTAGGGACTTAAATTTTACGGGAGTATTCCTTCGGTACCCTAGGGGTGCACTAAGAAAGGATTGTACGAAAATAAAAACTGAAAAAAAAACGTCAAAAGTCACTATCGCGGCAGCAGCCCAAGGTCGCCGACTTGATTTTTTTAAGGACCTGTGCAACATATCCAAACATCGCGGGTACCCGACCTTTTGCAAGTTAAAATGTAATTTTTTAATAAAGTAATTGCCCAATAAAAGATATTGTTTTACAAAAAACACAAGGAATCTCTTCCAGTTACTCTTGTTTGATTGTTATCATCAGTGAGATTAAAAAACAAACGTCCAGGTCTTGACAGTGACTCTGCTTACCTAGGAACTGAGCGAAACGCGTTGTTAAATTATGCCGGTCGTTATTGCAGACCACCCGAAGAAGTGGTCGGCGTTCCGCTCGACTGACTACGGGTACACGCGGTTCGTGGCGCACAACCACTCTCACATCTACATGGAACAGGTGAGGACAATGTACCGGTTTATTATCATGTCTACAGATTTCCTATTGTCCTATTTCTACAGATTTTTGATTCAACAGAATAATATGTCTACATATTCCCGTTTCTTCAGATTTTCGATTCAACAGAATCCCATGTCTACAGATATGGATTCCTACGGAAAGTCTTGGCATAGTTAACCGCTCTGATTGGAAAACTTTACAAAATCTAATTGGACAGAGTCGACAGAGCTCCTCGTGGAGCTCCTATTTCTGGGTTGTTTTGGCCGTTCTGGCCTCATATAAAAACGCACCTAACGTAACCTACCTACGACTCTGTGAAATTTATTATTTGTTTTTCGGCGTGTATCTATCTGTATTTACGGAAGCGAACGTTAATTTGTAACCCATTAAAAAAATAGGGTTGAAGTCGTCAATGTCCCTTATTGTTGTAGAATGTCAGATTAACTTTGGACCCAAGGTGGGTCCAAATTGTACTAATTACATTTGAAAAGTTATTGTAATTAATTACCTAGTATGTTTGTACACAAATAATAAGTTCGTAACTATACTGGCAAAAAAAATGCGATGGGTTTGCAACCTGCCACTAATACACTGGTGAACATCTTAGCCTACTTGTGCAAAATGTGGTTACAGAGTTATTAACAAGTTTTTAGAGTTGTTAGTAATTCTGTAGCTCTGCCTGCCCCACTCTTGGAATAAAGGCGTGAGCTTATGTATGTATGTATGGATACCCGGCTTTACGGCCGACAGCGTGAAGCAGCCCTGCGCTTGTCTCCTTGAATTGATATAGCTATTATACATATTACGTATTTGAATGTCCGTTCCAGGTCTCCGTGGACAAGCTTGGAGAGGTGATCGATTCCTTCTGGCTGGTCAAGGACCAGAAGCTCCTACTGATAAATTGATATTAACAAGATATAAAAAGTTATAATTATGATCTATTTTTATTAATTGTAATCTTCCTTTTTAATATTTATTTTTATTTTGGATTAAATACGTATTATATAATCATTGTTTTTTTATGTAACATACCTACTCATTGTAATGCAAATTAAAATGAACATTTTTAACTATGATTTACATAAATTGGACCTCACACTTGTGTTTATTGGGTTTGGCTTCGTAGTTCATTAATTCATTGCGGTTATTAACATCATGAATACCCTTCATTTAATTAAATCCACTTTTCCTTAAAGTCAGGAAGGGCAAGCACCATTATATTTTTTTGTTGGTTTGCAATCTTGCCCCTCCTTACCTTTTACATAAACGTGTCAATGCCGCACTTGTCATTTAGTACATATTACCCAAATACGACCAATCAAAAAGGAGGGTTATGATTAGATCCCGTTGGCTTGCGCACTGGCGTCGCTTTTATTGTAGGGATTGTTTTTTTTAATCGAATATCTATCTAAATGTCGATGGGGTTGTATGGTCACGAGATTTAATTTGGTACCCACCTTAGGTCCAAAGTTAATCTGACATTCTACAACAATAACGATGAGTTTCCTAAAAGTTACAAATGACTTGCCATCTCTAATGACATTGACGACTTCAAGCATATTATTCTTGAAATGGGTCCCAAATTAACGCTCGTGACCGTACATATAGAGGCGATCGATAAAATAAATATTGAAATCCCTAAAAAAAAACGACGTTTCTGCGACCAGATAATCTTCATCAATCATTTATCTCTTCCAGTTCTGTTAAATATTGAAATGATGATGAAATGGGTGAATTGCAAAAAATATTGTACATAGTTAAGGACTTAATTGAGACAACTTTAACATTCTTCCATTGTTTTCCTATGTGTAACGAAAGTTATCCATATGATTATATGACTAATCTACGTTACACAAAGTAAAACGTTAAGGATTGTTAAGGATTTTCTAATTGAGACCTTAACTATGTACAATATTTTTGCAATTCAACCAATTAGAAAAGTGATCGTTTCGCCTATATTATACTTTTAATTGTTCTATTCGATGATGATAAGTTTTCATTAATCTATCCCGAGAATATAAATAAAAAAGAAAGAAAATTGACGTGGGGAGTAAAGACCGATACACACACACAAAAGCAAACAAAACGTTATTTGTGTTGGGGGTCAAATTAAAAAAAAAATCGTCAAACGCCTATCTCTCCAAAATAACGAAGGCAGCGACGGAATGGTAATGAAAAATGTACCTACTGTACGAGTATGTTTTAATAATAAAAACTCTTTCCAGAGCGCCGGTCCACATCGTGACGGGCTCCGCGGGCTCCCAGGAGGGACGAGACAGATTCTATCGTGAGTATCCGATGCCATTTGTGGGGTCCGGTCTGGTCCGTTCACGTTAGGAGTCTAGGACTTGTTCAATTAATTATTCTAGTTATGGCTTTTGACGTAGAGACCTCGTCGTGTTGTTCTCCTAGTCATTAGGTATTTTTAGACATTAAACTAAAAAAAAATGACTAAAAAATATTATTGACCTTACTTTTGTAATGATTTAATTTTGCTAGTTTAAATAATTATTATTTATTACTTTATTACCTCATAATGTTACTTACTTTTAAGTATTATTATGTGTTTATGATTCAAATGACTTTTTGTGGGAGTTTCTTGGGGCGCTTCTTCTCTACAATGATGGTCTTGTCCGAAGCGCTAGTAGATTCACTCCATATTAGGGACGTGTAAAAGAACCCACACGTCGCCAATTTACTTAATAAATATTTAGATTTTTTGCAAAATAATTTATACCGGGCACCAGCTATCAAACGGGTAAATTAAATTTCCAACTCACGACTTTTGTCTCTTGCCTACGATAATTAATATAGTACAATACTACACTAAACACTATATTAATACCTACTAATATACACCAAACAAAAACATTACACAGGTAAACCACAGGCATCGTGATTGATGGTTTCCCAATGAATGTGCAATGAAACTAAGAGAACCTCGTCCTCTTTTCGAAGCTGTCTAGCCGAGGCGAGAAAGTATACAATAGATGAACGAGTAGAGGGCTGAAACGAAGATGAGGCACTCTAGACTATTATAATTATACGAGTCCATTCATTGTCCTGTCCGCCAAGGCAGACGTAGTGGTTTTCATGTTTTGCGGGGTAGTAAAACCATTTGTGTACTCAAATAGACCAATTAGTCGCGCCCCAAAACAGCACGGTTTATAAAACAGGCCAAGAATAGTTTGGATCTAAGGCACAGGGTGAATATATCGTTGACCTGTCCACGTAAGTGATGTTTTGTGACCGCGACCCAGACCATCTTTAGCGATATCTTCGTAAGACCCGTTGTGCAATAGGATGTACATAATCGAGACCACTCAATTTAAACCATTTTGTAATACGAATCCTTCTTTTGTTTCGTAATTAAAAGTGGAACTTTGTGTCGTAGTAGATGCACCACTAAAATTATTAATGTTTGTAGTAGTAGGTATGTAGTATGGTGGATCTTACGAGGAATACATATTTTATTTAGGAATTCCAACAGATGATACATAGTAACTTACCTACTAACATTAACAAACAAGTTAACAACAAGTATGATTGTTGCAGATAACCCGTACAAGTGGTCGGCGTTCCGCTCGCAGGACTTCGGCTACACGCGGTTCGTGGCGCACAACCACTCGCACCTCTACATGGAACAGGTGAGGAGAATGGCTGTAGTCAATATGTAAATAAATACATATCAGACAATGTCAAACCTATTGACCTGGTCCCAAACTATAGTCTATACTTTTAGGCATTTAAAAAAATGTAAACAAAACAACCACGTGATATAGTTCGTCAGCCAATAGAAGCAAACAGTGTTCTGCTTCTATTGGCTGACGTCAAAGTCGTCGAACGTCAAAGTTCGATGAAACAGTTTTGATTGGCTGTTTAACAATGTCACGTGGTTTGGAATGTTTAAATTTTTTTAAATACCTAAAAGATAGACTATAAGCTCTAGGCTTTTATTATGGGTACTAGACAATGATATAAATACTTATGTAGGGAAATATATACTTAATACGTATAAACATCCATGACTCAGGAACAACTAATCTCGACAGACAAATAATCTGCCCTTACCGGGATTTCATTGCGTCCACCAGGATCCCCTAGCCTGACTCCCAGGGGGTCCTGGACTACACTTGGGATTTAAACCCAGAACCGCTAGCTTATCGTAGGCAGGGTCACTACCAAGCCAACGCGTCGTCTATATACTTATATGAACCTACGACATCGTTATCGGCCAACTACAAGATACACTCAGGAGCAAAAGTATCGGGTCAGAGTGCATTTTTCATACAAACGAGGCTATTTCGAAGCCTTGGTTCCTCGCCAGGGGATGCTTGTAGTGAAATCTGATGATGGATGCCCCGAGCATCGATACAGGACTTCAAGAGTGCCTATAGGACACCCAACTGATTGAATTTGCGGTTAACGCCGGAATTGTGCATGTTCAGAAAAACATCTAAAATGACAATAAAATGTAAGGAAATCCAAATGCGAACCCAAACTCTCGCTGTGGTGTCAACTGATTGTGCGATCAGTTAGGTGTCTTAAGAATTTTTGACCTCCTCTATTGAACCTCGGAGTACCCACCTTTAAACCTCACTCAAAATAACCCCTGGCTAGGAACCAAGGCTTCAAAATAGCCTCGTTTGTATGAAAAATGCACTCTGACCCGATATTTTTGCTCCTGAGTGTATTTGAGAAAGCAATATGAATGAGAATGCGCTACATCTCTCTGGAAGGCGGGGGGGAGGGGGAAATTTCAGTTATGATCATACCCCGTTATCAGTGTTGCAGAATCATTGAATTAGCAAGGGATGGCTCTGCACATATTTTTAAAATATTGGCACTTTACACTTTTTAAGTTAAATATGTCGTATACAATTCGTTTAAGTAATTCTTATCCAGTTATAATTATGTATTTCATGAATTACAAAATTACAAAGTTTAGGAGAATCTATAAGCTTTGTTAATGGTATGTTTAGACAGATGTCCATGTTAAATCTTCACCACAAAGGAAAAAATGTGTACCTATACGAAATTGAATACAGTTATTAATATCGAATACTGTACCCATAACATGCGCATGTTTTTTTCTCTCTTTGTTTTATTTCTTTACTATTTAAAAATAATATAAAAGATACACAATCACACGCGCGCACGCACACACACACACTCAACTAAATACACACACATACACGCAATAATTCAGAAGTCTAGAATAAACAATTGTAAATAATTTAGATCAAGCATTAAGTACTCCTACGACATAGTAGTGAGATGGATTGGGAGCGCTCTCCTCTCTCTTCAATCCGCTGGCCCTGAAAACCAGCGTCAAGGCTAGTAAGCCTGACACCATGCTGAGTGGCAACCTTTTCGGTGTTAATTTTAGATTAAGTACCAATTCTGAGTTTGTATTATTCTTTTTTTTAATAATATTTTTGCCGTTTTTTGTTCATTTTATTTTATCACCGAATAAACGATTTCTATTCTATTCTAAAAACCCGACTACAGCACAGTAAGAGTAATTTTAAACTTAATTAACAATGGGGAAGCTCAAATAACAAAACATACTAACAAAAACCTGTTTAAAAACCTGACATACACATTTACCAATTACATCTGTAGAAGTAGAGCGATCGTTTTCATACATAAAATGGATCCACAGTAATAGACAGGACACCGAAATAAATAGCGACAACCCTGACTTGGTTTCAATGGAATTGCAACACTAATAACGGGGTTTGGTTATGATGATGAGGGAAAACGCACTCATAAATACCGATAACGCATGACAATGTGTTGTCTGTTCCAGGTTTCGGTGGACCTTCAGGGAGAGGTGATCGACTCCTTCTGGCTGGTCAAGGACACGCACCAGGACCTAGGTGAAGAGGACAACACAAAGCATTTTGTTTAACAAAATAAAAATAGAATAAATATAACATTATGTTATCATGATTTTTATTACATTCTTAAAGAATCAAAACATGACCTATTTAAATCAAATAACCCAAGGTCAGACATACCCAGTCCGCATTTCTTTTCTGTTATATTAAAAAAAGGACATATCTATATGATGATGATGTGTGTATATCATTTTACCTGTCAGAGTTATCTTTAGAATGAAAAATCGGCCTTGAGAGTACTTTACTTTTTTGTCATCTTGATTCCATCATGCAATAAATATGGTGGAAAGAGAAACGCAAAGCTGAGCCCGCCCGCTCCGGCCGTCGCCCCGCTATTGTCATATAATTCAGGTAACCTAAACGTCTCGTCAGAGTTCGTGTCTCTTCATAATTCAGAAGCCTTCATGTTAATTACCATTGTGTCCAAAACCTAATTATTGTATTAATATCTTCCCCCTCATAATTATTTTGTCTTAATGTTTATTTTGCAATTTATCATACATAATGTGCAAGGACTTCTTCACTTTCTTATGTTTCTCACTTGGTCTATGTTGTTTTTGGATCTTATTCTGAGACTTGAATTTGTGATTTTTATATCCGCTGGTCAGCGCCATATCAGCTTGAACCTGCTCCGTGAGTATACCACAAAGAAATCTATCTTGTGGCCTCTCCCTGTATAACCTCGCTGCTATTCTAAAGTGCCCACATATTTTAAAGGCTAACTTAGGGAATACGGCCACAGTGCAGTTTCTACTGTGATCAAAAGGGTCCTGCACACACATCTGCGTATTCAACTTGAGCGGCTTACAGGTCTTTGTTAACAAGTTCTCTTTGTACAATTGGAATTCCACTGGAACATCAGAGTGCTTGTTGAAGATTTCCCGAATAATAGGGTACCCAATATAAGGGGAAATTATATTTTCGCCAAACTTAAAATTGGCGTAATAAGTGAAGAAACCTCCTAAAATATTATAAAGTGAATATTGATTGCTAGTTGGGTGGATGTGTTCCGTAAACTCTGTATTCCAACCGTCTACCATGAATGGCATGCCATCCTGCAGTTGGTGCACTGGGGGTAGGATCTGCATGTGCTGAAGGTAAAAAATGACTAATAATGTCAATGCATAGTTCGGCATGAGGTTAGTTCCCGTTAGGTTATGTACTTTGGACCAATACTTCACTAGTATCGCAAGGTCTTTTGCTCTTTTGTCTAAATGCAGTAAATAGGATATCAATTTGCTATTTCGTACTCCGGAAGGACTTTGGAAGCTCACATCACAGTTTCGACTTGTTGGGACATGGTAAAACTTGACAATGGGCACTTTAGCTGATGCTATAGAAAACAGATTAGCAAATATATAAGTTTTTTGTCTGAAAATACTTCTAGCAATAGTCACACATTTCCTTGGCTGTGGTCTGTTACTATCTGGTATGTGTACGTAGCAATCCACATCACTGGTTCGAATTCCCATACCAGTGATAATAGAGCCAAATGGTATAACCTCACATCCTGAAATTAAAATGATCTAGATCAATTTACAGATACAATAAAAGTGTAGAATATTTTGTTGCATGCTTTACTCCGTCTGCTTATTTAACCAAATATACATCTGAAAAAGTATCATTTTACAAACTTTAATGTTGCAAAAACCTGTTCATTCTTAAAAAAAATTATATTACATAGGTTACAATGACATGGCCTTATTAAATAAGTTAAGTTATCAAATCAAATCAAATCAAAATCATTTATTTCAGCCATCTTTGGACCATAATAGTAACAAAAAGGCTAAGGTTATGTAAGGCTTTTGACCACATAAAATTGTAAAATAATGCAGCAGTATCTCTTTGCGAAATTAAAGATGATAATTTGGGAATTAAGCGGCAGCTTTATTTTTATTTATTATTAAACCAATCCAATGCATGCATCAAAGTTGCCTGCCTTTATTAACAAACACTTAACATACAGATATTACCCCTCTTATGCAGGACCGTTGTATGATTTGACACATCTGTGCGGCTAAGAGATAAGTCGTGACTTGGAAAATTTTATATAATTTTGAAAGAATTAATATAATATAAATATCAGGGGACAATCTCACACAAATTGACCCAGTCCCAAACTAAACTCTTGGCGTGTACCTACTAGGCAACACTATAAATACTTAAATAGGGAAATAATTACTTAAATATATAGAAAACATCCAAGACAACCATTTATCACATAGGGTTGCTACCAACAAGGCTAACATGCTGTCAAGATATGAAAAGTTAAAGTAAAAGAATGATGTTTTCTATAGTTGGTTCTTTCATTGTGAATTTGTACTTTAATGTAGACCTTTTAGACTTTAAACAGTAAACAGTAGAAATTTAAATCATATAAAAAATGAGCAGTCTTTGGTCACAGATCCATGTTTTAGTAGTTCATTAACCGGCACGGATCTGCGCCTAAGCATAATGTGGATTAAGGGTACTATACCTGGCCATCGCATTTGTAACATATTTTCTACATCACTGAAGAGACAGCGCATGGTTTCCACTTCATCCCTGGTCAGCCGCACATAGCTAAACAAGCTCAGCACTTGTTCATCAAAAGATCCCACCAAATTCATCCAAGAGGGGTCGAGAATATCACCTAATCAAAAATAGAATATTTTAGGTCGGCAGTTAGATGCATATTAAAAGCCTCTTTCATTAAAAAAATCTCAGTTTTATACCTTCTTCCTCCATTGCTACCAAGCTTAGAGTGTTGACTGTAAATATATTTTACAACACCGCAACCCAGAGAAATTATGCGCCCTGGAAGGATCAATCTTGTTTACCAATACTCATCTAACACATGAGATTTAAGACTAACAAGTAATATAGGATAAAGATTCATCCATGCGAAAACGTTAATTTGTTATATTACAGTACTAGTACTAGTATTTGTAAGAGTTAAGACATTTTATTAACCCTGCAGTCCTGCACCTAAGTTCTGTGCACAACTGTATTGTATCTTGGTATTCGTGGTAGTCTGTGTGTCGGTTTTAAACTATCTTTTATTCAATATTTTTTATATTATAGGTTACCGGCATATCCGCTGCTTAGCAGACAATTTAATTGAAGCACTAAGCACTTAAGTTAAATAATTTTCTTGCAAGCAAAATCACAAATTCATAAAACTAAATTTCTAACAAACACAGATTACTAACCAGTATTGCCAGACATTTTTTCCACTTTCCTCCCTAAATGTATTTAAAAAGGTTCTCTATTGGATGGCATAAAATTATTTGTAATAAATAATACTGTTACGCATAATTGCTTTTAGACGAAATAGCGATGTGCATAATCATCTTTACGTATATATTGTTATGCATAACATTAAACACCATAAATACATAAAGCATTTTAATCGTCATGAAGACTAATAAATAGCATAGGTAAATACAAAAAGTCATAATAATGAATTGGCATAATTACAAAATGCATAACTGATGCATTACGAGAAAAGGTTAGTTTTGTGTCTATAAAAATTTTGGAATTACGGGCTGGTCGACGGAGGTCCGCTTTGTGGACCTCCTATTCTGCATTGATTGTTGGGCGCTTCGCGCCTGGATATCATACTAACCTAATGTACCTAACGTGACCTAATCTAACTTAACCTAATATTTTGTTGTTCATTTTGTACGTTTTAGAAAACTGACTATGCTGTACGCGAAGTGCTGGTAGATTTTCCCGTCACTGCAAATTTGTTTTAATACAAATTAGTCCAACTGATTTTTTTCTAATATGCCAAAAAAAGTTGTATTCTAAAGCATAATTATGCGGCGGAACTATTATGCTAATACAAATTATGCCAAAACAATTATGCGAAACAATAATATACTAAAAAATATACGTGATCCAAGGATCCCATTTAAAAAGACCCCAAGTTTCTCGAGTACGATTTCTAATGAAAACATATCACGATTTTTGTAAATTACATTTTAACTAAAATATATAAGGATATACGTACGATGTATAATCTACAGAATATGAATATGAACCAGTGGTGATATAAGTATTTTCCTCAAATTCTTCATATGGCAACAATTTTACCTATGAAACAAGCAAGCTGTCACATTATGATTACCTATCCAGAGTATCCAGTCGCTATGCATTTTGAACCTATAATCTGTGATTTTGAATACCTTTTTTGTCACCATCACCACTCTATACTCTGGTCCGACGATAAAGTTTCTATTAGGTCTTACAGTAATCTTGGTATATTGAACTAATAGACTGTAGACGGTAATCGGGTATAGGCGATCCGTCTGCTCGTTTGCCTCCTATTATCATTAAAAAAACACTGGGTACGAGTTGGGAGAAGCCTTCAGAAACGAAAACGTTGTATAAATAATCCCACTAATACAATAAATGCAAGTTTGAGTGTGTTAGTTTGTTACAAGTAGAACACAGCCGATAACGATAAGTATGGCGTGTCGGTCGTGAATCTTCATTCGCGCAGACACGAACAACAATTCCGATGATTTCCGAAAGCACGATTAAAACCCACGATCAGACTTGTACGTAATAGTTATAAGGTGCAAAAACGTTTGACGGCTGGCTGACTGAAAGACACGACGAGGGCCGGGCACGCGGCAAAATGGCGTCACTAATAATAACCAATAATAGCACAGAATACAACCACGCGCTGATTGGTTCCCGCGCTTCGAAAAAATGTCATCTGCGCAGGTACCGTAAAATGGGGTGAATAGAGTATCGCGGGGTGAATAGAATCACAATCTAAAGTAATTCATAAATTGTTACTAATAAGAACCAGTGTTACATTGACAAGACATTTGGATAATTACGTTAAAATCTCAGTCTTATAATTAGACAAATATGCTTTATTTTAGGCTGTGATCCTATTCACCCCGCGAAACTCTATTCACCCCATTTTACGGTACATCGGTAAGCCAGTTGTGTTTTACTGTACTCCGTTGGTTTAAATTCCGAAGAGGCTTGAATCAAAATTATTTTCTATATGCTAAGCAAAGGGTTAAAATCCAGTGAAATAGGATGTAAAAGCATACTACTTATCTCTGTACTCGACTGTAGCACTGTTTTTAGGGTTCCGTAGCTAAATGACAAAAAAGGGAACCATTATGGATTCATGTCTGCCAGGCAGTCTGTGCGTCCGTTTGTCACAGCCACTTTTTTTACATACGCTGTAGACAGCGCCCACCGTCATGACGTACTTACACATTTGTCAGAAAGCGACGGATGGATGTAAAGCCAGGGCCAGACTCGTGGTCACCCCAGTGCTATTCGCTTTAGTCGGTTATTCGTCAGAAATAATTTTTATTCCGCAAAAGTAGGTAGGTTAGGTTCGTTAGGTATCTTAAGATGCCCGAAGGGCAAATCGCTCAGAAATAGGAGCCCTGCCCGCTCTGCTCCGTCTGCTCCGTCGAAAGGCACTGGGGTGACAAACTGGGGTGACCACGAGTCTGCACCCGTAAAGCCGGGTCGGCTGCGCCATGTTATTCGTGTTATATAACATGTTTGCCATATTTGGAGGGGGGGGGGGGGCTAGTTAAGTGTTAAAAAACACGATAACATGGCGCAGCCAACTCGCCTGGGTGAATAAAACACCAAGCTAAAATGTTAAGAAATAAAATTTATTATCGATTAAAATTCAAACCATCTTTCTACATACAAAAGAAAAAAAAGGTAATTTACTAGCTTAAACAAAACTCATTTTGATTTTCATATAAGTACGGCGGATCAATTTATTTATTTCATTTGTACACTTAGTTTAGGCGACACGTATTGATATAACTAGGGGGCTCGTGAATTACTCTGGCTAGTTTGGTAAAATGAGTTTGGAAAAATGGATGTTGTTTAGACAGCACTGGTGGCATTATCCTGCCTCACGAAAATATTGTTTCCATCATGTGTAGCCACGTCCAACTCTATTTCGCCAAGCTATACGGCACAGCACCACAACACTACTGCATCCCAAGACTAATTTGTGCGATAAAAACGTTATAACTTGGATTTTTTCTAGTGTTGTCCTCAATGTAAATTCGCGTCTTACACCGCCCCTCTTCATTTAATCTACGCATTCAGCTGAATTCTCATTCCTCTAGGGGAATTCGTTGGCCGTTTTCTCTTATAATGTTAGCATGTTTTGTTGAAATACTACATTGCCGAGAAACCAGCGTAATTCGTAGAAGATAAATTTTAGACTTATATTTAACTTGTCTGTGTTACTTGGGATTCTGTAGTCGATTTATTAATGTCATTTTCTTGCTCGGAGGATTGTTCCGCATCGGGGTCGACTCTTTCATCTTCGTAGCTTATATCACTATCATTAGAGTCACTGGATTCGCGTTCCTCGTTTTTCACCGAGTCGAGCTCACGTCTAGTGACTTCTTGATCATGTGTTGCGGGATCTGTATTGGGTTTTCCTTTGGTGGCCTCGTGCTTTGAACTCTTCTTAGCGAAGTCATATTTTGTCGGCTCGCAGTAAGGTTTGGCGAGCGTCGCAAACCAGTGCTGCATGACGGATGTCATGAACTTTGCAAACTCTCTGTAAAAGTTAAGATCACAGACTCCCGGTTTAAGAGTCATGGAACAACCACGGTGGAGATTTGAATATGTTATTATTAGTTGGAAGTCAATGCTGATCACATTTTTATCAGTTCTCAGGATTTCTTCGGTAATCATCGTCTCGCGTTCTATAAACCTTAAACCCATAGCGCTGTACAGTTTGGAAAATTGCTTCCTCTTCCATACGGCTTTCGCAATTGAGCCTGCATAGTACTCTTTATCCCGCCATTCTAGTTGTTCTTGCGCGTTTTCTTTCACATTGGGATCACCAAACCCTTTCGATCCGACAACTGGTTTTCCTTTCACGTCTGGATTTCCTTTCACCTCGACATTTTTCTTCTCCAAGCCGTTATTTCTTACTATCGCTTTTCCTTTGACATTCGAATTTCCTATTTTGCGATTCTCGTTTTCTTTAGCGTCGGGGTTTATCTTCTCCAGCTTGAGTTTCAAGATAGTTTGGAAGATGAGGAAGACGATATCGCGGACGACGGCGCGCCAGTCGGGGACCACGAGGCGCTGCAGCACGTTCGAGGCGAGCCGGATGCGGTAATCGGCGTTGAGCTTGCGCTGGATCTTGGGCTTCTCTAGGAGAATCGTCTGTAGGAAGCTCCTGTAGTTGTTAGGTTTGCATTTGATAAACATGTCAGCCGCGAAGTGGAAGTAGGCTTGGATGTCGGCGGCGAGGCGCGTGGTGACGGGCGAGGCCACGTTGTGGCACTGCTCCAGCGGGTCCTGCACGCACATGGCCGTGGCGAACCGCATGGGCAGCGCCACGCCCGCCGCCACGTTCAGCTTGTAGCGCTCGAACTCGTCCGGCAGCCGGTTCAGGTCCACGAACGAGGCCTTCGGGATCGCGCGCCCGAGGAACGGGCACACGACGAGCGTGTCGAAATCGAAATGCGCGTAAAATGTGAAGAACCCTCCGAGCATCTCCGCGATGGAGCGGGAGTCGTTGGACGGCGGCAGCTTGCGGTCCGAGAAGCCCGTGTTCCAGAAGTCGACGATCATGTCGCGCGTGCGGTCCCGCTGCAACGCCTCCACGGGCGGCAGCGAGGCGGGCGTCTGCTGCAGGTAGAACAGGATCAGCATCGTGAGCGCGTAGTTGGTGAGCTTGCCCGTGCCGGTCAGCTCGTGCACGGCGGCCCAGTACTTGACGGTCACGGCGACCGGGATGAGCCGCGGGTCCGCGTGCAGCAGGTACCGGATGAGGTCGCTGTTGCGCGCGCCGAGCTGCGTCTTGAAGGACAGGTCGCAGTGCGTGGCGGTGGGCAGGTGGAAGAACTTGACGATGGGCGTGTTGGCGCGCGGGATGGCCACCAGCTCGCCGAACACGTGCGGGTGCTGGGCCAGCACGCGGCGCGCGCGCGGCACGGCGTGCAGCCCGCCGCCCGGGACCACCATGAAGCAGTCCGCGTCCGACGACTTCACGCCCAGGCCCGTCGTCACCGACCCGAACGGGACGGCCCGGCAACCTGCAAATTAATCTATTTGTTTATGTGGAGGGCGAGTCAGGTTCTAGCAGATACTGATCGAGTCCACACTTTCAGTATAGCTATGGTATGGCCGGCTGGGCTGTGGCGCCACTCACCCGGCCAGGCGGGGTGCAGCGCGAGCTCCAGGTCCCGGTAGAGCACCTTGAGCCGCTGGAGCTCGGGCTCCGAGAGCCGCACGGCGCGCAGCAACGCATGCAGCTGAGTTTGGAAGTCGCCGACGAAGGAGATAGTCGCCGGATCTACCGGCGGGACTGCGAATGACACATTCAAATTCAAATATCTGTATTGTATGGTTACGGGTTCTACAGAGAATCTTATACAAAATAATAACAGTTCTCCTTATCCTGCCTCACAGTGGCGTACAGAATTACCAAGCCAGGGTAAAAAAAAAAAACTTCTTTATTAAAATGTCATTATAAAGCCTCTTAAGACGTGGTTGTTTTAGAATATAAGTTTTATCAAATTGTTCTACAATATTTGAGAGTATTTCACACTGTTTTATACTTTACTACACACATATCATATGTCCTCTATTATGCGTTCAAATCCCGTTACTGTGGGAGTAGGTAACAGCAATAACAGCTGTAACGTTATTGTGAAATTAGAGGTGTACCCTTGTTTTGCCGACAACCGTTTCATCGAATATTATTTCATCGACAACGATTCATCGAAACATTAGTACTAGTAATATTGTTTGGCGTTATTTTATTTCAACTACTATTTATTTAAATGTATCTTACTACGTGGAAATACTAATCAACGAATACTACTTAATCGCTGATTTGTTTCAAATTATCTTAATTGGTACAACTACAAAACATTGCAATTCATTTCTTCGACGTATTACTTTAATACAATTTTTATATGCCCTATTGCCAGTGTTGGCATCAATCTGAACTAAATCAATCCAGATTGATCAATCGAATTGACGCGTCAATCCGATTTGATCAATCCGAATTGATTCAATTCAAATTGATTCAATTCTGATTGATGCGTTAATCCAATTGAATCAATTGGAATTAACGCATCAATCCTCAATTCGGATTAAATCAATTCTTAATCTAGATTAACCATTGAATAATGTATACATTTGACGTATTTTTACGACGTAAAAAGACCGTGTTTGGAACTTTGGACGTGTTTTGTGTACTTTTGGCTTAAATGAAACAAAGTTTAAATAAATTTTAATTTTACTTTTTCACGACAAATCAAATCATCTAAATCATCTCAAATTAATCAGTGATCGGATCTAGGATGCCTGATTCTCTGATCCTCTCTGATTCAGGTAGTGAAACCTATTCTATTTCCTCACAGAAAAGAGCTTAATTAATTGTGTCAAACTATATCACCGAATCGAGTCGTGACTTTAGGGTCATGTGGTATACGGTGGTCGGTGGCACACTTTTTTACCAAGGACCTTTTTTTATGCAATTAGTGAATAAAAGACGGATTTAATGCGAGGGCCATGAATCACTCTCGTCGCTCAGGATTCTAACACTTGAATCACTCGCTACGCTCGTGATTCAATCATCCTGAATCACTCCCTGCGGTCGTGATTCAGTCGTTAGTATCCTTCACTTGCGAGTCATCTATGGCCCTCGCATTAAATCCGTCTTTTATTCACTAATTGCATAATATACTATTTTTACATTTACCATTTCTTTTGGTGATTCATGTTGCTCTTCATAACAACTCTTTTTTCAAATAGGTCATCTGACATCCGATGAGATTTTGGTAAATTCACCATTGTAGCAAAGGAAAACATCCTTTCTACTGACCCTGAAGATGGCATCGATGTGTTATATTTCAAAAAGACCCTTTTAATCAGAGGGTAGCGATTTAAAATAGTAAAGTCACGACTCGATTCGGTGATATAGTTTGACACAATTAATTGAGCTCTTTTCTGTGAGGAAATAGAATAGGTTTCACTACCTGAATCAGAGAGGAAATCAAAAAACTCGTCATCGTTCTGTTTATGTCTTTTTGATAAATCTTCAGCCTCTTGATCTTGTTGTTCGCTAATCGTTGTACTAACGGCCGATTTCAAAAGTTTCATGCAAATTTTTTCGTCCGCCGAACCAATACACGAAAACCACCTGTTCTTGAATCTTGGATAACTCAGTGCTGCAACTGCTGCTTTTTTTCCAGTTTCGTTTGAAAAATCAAAAAAATCACTGAATCTGCTTTCAACACGACTCAAATATTTTTTCACTAAGCCACTACAGAACTGCAAGTGTTGTTTTTCAAGCTTCTGTAGTTTTTTCCTCAAGGACATAAGACATGGCGTGACGATACCATAAAATGCGTCATCACCCTGCAGTATATCAAGACTTAGTGCAACAGGTGCTGCACATTCCAGATATTCGTTAATATATTCAAATTCCTTATCATTCAATGGATTCTTGATATTGAGAGCTCTAGCCAGCTGATAACTTTTGTTTTTGATTTTAGAAATTTTGCCTAAGGCGTCATACAGACTGTTCCATCTAGTGATTCCCGGTCGTGGAAGAGTGTGGCCAAGAACTTCTTGAATGATTTCCGCAGACTTGGGTCTTCCAGCTGCACTCCATAGTTCGTTACATTTTTTAATAACGGTTGTATGCGTTTTACCTAACAAAGTCGATTGGTCTGTTAACAATGACTGAACATCAGCACTAGCGATGAGATTTAGTGTATGAGCATTACACCTCAAATGATAAGGTAGCAAATCGCTTTGTGGTGCCTCAAATGTATCAGACTGGTCCTCTTCAACATGACTTGATTCGTATAATATTTCAATGGAATCCGAAGTATCATCTTCACCGGAATCTGAAGAATCGGCTGCATTGATTGTGTAAATATCCATCGATCTGGATTTTATGCCGAATGTTTTGAACGCTTTCACAAAATTGGAACCGTTATCTGTGACTGTTGATACAATTTTTGATGGCTCGAGTTCAGCATCCGCAAATATATCTAGCATGGTATCTTTAATACGGTCAAATGTGTGTGCTCCTTTAAACCGTCGACATGCTATGGAGGCTGATTGTCTGCGTAAGTCCTTATCAATCCAATGGGCAGTAGCTCCGATAAAGCTTCTTTTCTTTCCTGACCAAATATCAGCAGTAGTTGAAATAAACTCTGCTGACTTTAATTCTTGTTTTATGAAAGTTTTTTGAGTCGCCGATTGATCATTAATCAAATTTTTAAGGCGACGTCGTCCAATCAACTTCAGCCCCATTTCTTCTATGTTCAAATCACCCAACAGCTTCATAAAATGAGAGTCTTCAACATGACGCAGAGGCATCATTGAATGAGTAAAAAAGTTCACTAGATTTTCTTCAAATTGTTGTTGTGAACACGGGGCGTTTTTGCCTTTTGGCTGCGAACATGGTTCGCTACGGTCCTCCGAAGTGAAAGGGACTGGGTTGGCTTGGGATTTCTTCACCTTTTTTTTTTTGCTATTCAGCTTCAAGTGGTTCTTGTATTCATCTACTACAGCAGTTCCGTGTACCCGCTTTAAATGCGATACAAAATTGGAAGTCACCTTTGCATAACCTTTTATTTCGGCTTTATTCTGTGAACGACATCGGGTACATCGAGCTACTACTACATTTCCTGCCGATTTCTCAGGAATCACTTTGAAAAAAGTTCCGTCCAGTATTAGCATGTCTGGCTCGAATCTCTTTTCTGCGACTGCAAGGCTAGGAAGAGCTGTGGCAGAGGATGCAGGGGAAGTGTGCAATCGATCTCCGCTGTCGTCTTGCTCACATGTATTCATTATGTGTCCATAATCATCATCATCAAAGTCCATTGCCATCTCGCTCAAGCGTAAACCAGTACCGATGTGCGTGGTGCAAAAACCATATAAGTGCCTCAGGCAGGTGCCTGCAATTAAAATAAAAT
Source organism: Acleris laterana (assembly GCA_963966035.1). Lineage (NCBI taxonomy): Eukaryota > Metazoa > Arthropoda > Insecta > Lepidoptera > Tortricidae > Acleris > Acleris laterana. Next base: position 166,916 of record OZ014452.1, read on the forward strand.
GATATTAGATATATTTGACAATGTCACAATGTGACAATGTCATTCTATGCTTTTTTTTACATGCCATAATACTTAATACAAAGGTTAAGGTTCAACACAAGGCTTTATACATTATATTGAACTTTACTTGTTATTTTGGATATCATTTATTCATTTATCTCACAATAACAATCTGTCATAAAAACATAACATGTCATAAAAACATAACAAGCATCAAATGAAATCGAAGGGAGCCCGATATATGATATTTTTTAATTGATTTAGACATAATTATAATATCCTATAGAACTTATCTTACAGATGTATTCTCATAATTATTTTTATCTTGCACACGAAAATAACAAAGCGATATTTTTAAACCCACATAAAATTGTTCTAGAATTAAAAAATAATGTAGGTACCTATAGATATTCAATGTTAACCTTTACGACAAAATAATAGTTGGTAAATGTTACTTACCGTAAGAACAACTGCGATGTCCAATCCTCAAAGTCACGCCATGTTAATCGTATGAAACAGTCCAGAGGTAAATCCAAAAGTCCGTATAACAAGCCAACGTCAAAACAAAATCCACAGTCCAATTTAAAACAAACAAGCACAGTCACATATACCAACAAACAACAAGGGTTGAAGACCTTCATATTGCCGTCGGTCGGAAACATGTTTCGGAACCTTTGGTAAACTCAGACACCGCTTTTGAACGCGTTTGGTCAGTTTCGAAAAATGGCCTAAATAAAAAGGACATTAGGTTGGTTGGTTTGGTATTTGGTATTGGTACATACAAAGTAATCGTCAATCCGAATTGACGATTGAGGATTGAGGATTGACCGATCAATTCGAATTAACGATTAGTAATCGTCAATCTTTAATCAGTAGATTAAGAATTAGTCTCGCGTCAATCGTCAATCGTTAATTCGAATTGATCGGTCAATCCTCAATTGTCAATCGTCAATTTGAATTGTTTTTTTGCCAACACTGCCTATTGCACATTTCTACATTTTTCAAATTATGTAGTGTGACAAACAAATACCTATGTATAATAAAAGTAAGATTTATTGATAATATTAAATTAATAATATTATTGCATAACTAGTTATATCAAGAAATAGAAGTACGAGGCTTTTAAAGTAAGTTAGGTTAGAACTGCGACCACCAAGAAAACGAACTGTTGACAGAAGTGGGTTAGGTTAGGTTAGAACTGCGACCCCCAAGAAAACGAACTGTTGACAGAAGTGGGTTAGGTTAGGTTAGAACTGCGACCCCCAAGAAAACGAACTGTTGACAGAAGTGGGTTAGGTTAGGTTAGAACTGCGACCCCCAAGAAAACGAACTGTTGACAGAAGCGGGTTAGGTTAGGTTAGAACTGCGACCCCCAAGAAAATGAACTATTGACAGAAAAGCATGACACATTACTGTTTAGTTTTGATAGCAAAATATTACCAATTGAAATAATGTTATGCGGAATAAATATTATTACAAGTAAAAAAAAAACAATTAAAAAAACCCGAAATGATTAGTCATGACATGAATTCTATTGAAATAAGTAAACTACCAATTAAAAGACCACGTTTCAAATTACCTAGTATCGAGTCCTCGACGCAATGACTTGTCGATGAAATGAAAATACTTGAAACGTTGTCTTTGAAATAATATTCGATTAAAAGTTTGTCGGCAATTCAATGGTAAACCGAAATTAGGTTATCAAATACACTACTACACTGGTAAACATCTTAGCCTAAGTGTGCAAAATGTGGTTACAGAATTATCAACAAGTTTTTAGAGTTGTTGGTAATTCTGTAGCTCTGCCTACCCCACTCTGGGAATAAAGGCGTGAGTTTATGTATGTATGTGCATGTTATCAAATATTATAAAGTACTTAATGAGTTTCAGGAACATCTTCCGAAACCATCAAAATTTTAATAGGCTCAAAATCCTATCATCAATTGAAACCAGAAACCGGCCCGCTATCCCATTAAAGGGGTTTCGAATGGGTTTTTATAAGGATTTATTTAGAAAAGCCGCATCGCTTGAAATCCGTTTCGTTCCGTTCCGTTTAAGTCTTGTTCAATTTTGCTTTAAAAGCGCTATATTTTGAGTAATACCAATATCCCTTTAACCTTAAAAAGCCGTTAGATTGTCTTTTTAAGAGCTATTTATAAGGGTTTCCCTTATAAAAAGTCGTTCGATTGGCTTTTAAGCGCTATTTATAAGGGTTACCCTTATATTTGGTTATGTAATAAGAGTATCAAACTGCTGAAGATCTGAGCTTTAGCTTTTTAGGTTTACCATATGTAAATAGCTAGTTTAACAAATAACTAAGTCATATATTTCTTCCAAAGGGATTCTTTTAGTGGGTTATACTTCGAGAGGTAAGTCTTTTATCGGGAATGGGTGGTCGGGTCAATCAGGGATTGAAATGTCAACTCTGTATATTTTTTAGTGAAATATCGTACGACATTGGATTTTGAACGACATGAGAATAGGGACTTTATTTAATTAGTTTGTCTATGATTTAAAAAAAAGTCATTCATATTCGTCGCACAGCACAGGTTTGTTTAGCCGCCATTTTAGTCGTAAAGTCGTCATTTCATTTCATTTGTTGTTGCTTAACTTTGGAAGTCGTAATATTTTGACGAATTTCTTTTGATGGTCACCATGGTAGTTATGGTTATCTATTGCTTTGTATTCATTGATTTAGTATATACTAGATACACAATCAGCACGAAAAAATGGCAAGTCAAAACTACTGCCGAATCGACTTGGGCAGTAGTTTTGCTATTAGTCTTGTTCCGACCACAGACAGTGGCAGTTGTCAATCATGACAAAATGTGTGGTGAAAAACTGCAAAAATAATAACAAAAAAACAAATAAAAAGGATGGAATGTCTTATTTTACGTAAGTTCTATTTATTTATAAACGTTTCTAGCTAAAATTATAATGTTTTCATGATTTTTAGGAATTTATTTTGTGCACACAAATTATGACTTACCAAGGAACAAAATTATTATGGAGTAGCTATTACTTTTTTAAATTTTAATATTTTTTATTTTTAAATTTAAGCTTTCCACGAAATCCTCTACGACGTGCAAAATGGGTCGCAATATTAGCACGAGATAGGGGTGATCAACTATTCAAGGCAAATAAGTCGTCTGTTGTGTGCTTGACCCATTTTCGTACAATTATATAATAAATTAAACTTATTTCAAGGAAATTAGGTTAGGTTGGGATCGCATCATAATACCTATATATAAAGTTCAAAATACGTATATGGGTCATATTAAATAATGGTCATAATAAGTAAACTTTTCAATATTTTTAAAAGCCCATTGTATAGAACCCATTAGGTTAGGTTAGGTTTGTTGTATAACAATCTTGAAAACTTCAGGGTTTCAAAAAAAAACCATTATAATATTATGACCATTATGAATTATGACCCATTATGTATTTTGAACTTTATGTACATATTATGATACGTAACCGGTTAGGCTAGGTTGGTTATGATAGGATAAGATCTTGTCTTGTCTGGAGTAAAGTGTAATGTTTTAATGGTTCATTTATGTATGTATGTATAATTCTTTATTCCAACATAACTTTGAACACCTGAGCCAATTTATATGTGTGTGGTATCGTTAGAATCATTTCACCATTCCAGGTGACAAATAGGATACCTAAACGTTAAAATTTGAATAAAAACAATCGACGGGACGGGTTTTTAAACCTTGCTTTACATTAATTTATTCATTATTATTATTGTATATATATAGCTTAAGTTGTGTAATACAATGACAGCATTTATAAAACATGTCAAAAGTTTTTTTGTGTAACTTGTAATTTCGTTAAAACTAATACAATATAAATAGAGAAATTCGTCTCCATTCATTCGATGTCCACTTTTGTCATAAATAGTATGATAATGGCGATTTCACTAAAGAGTTTTAAATATTTTAAAACATTAGTTTGCAAATTTGACACTTGACTGCTAGTATATTGAGTTTTTTTTTGCATGAATGTTTAAGGTAAAAAATAGCGATGTTAGCATGTATCTGAATGCAGCTATCAATGTCATTTGGGACAGTTTATAATAAAGTTTTGTGCGGGATTGTGTATCTTGTATATACTAAATCAATGTTTGTATTACATACATTTTAACAAAATTAACTGTCACTCCTCGTATTTCGGCTGCAACAAAGTTACTGTTCCTTGAAAAATAGTCAGCGACCATAAGCCCATCTATTTTTGGTAGATTATCCGATTGCCCTTTTTCAAATCCTTCCTCCATTGCATTTACTTGATTTATATCTACACACACACTATCTTGCATACACGAAATAACACAGTAATAATGCTCTAAAACAGTTGAACACTACCTACCTACTTGCTACAGTTGTCGTTGGGTATTGATCTTACAGTCAAAATTCGTATAGCAAATTTTATAGAAACCTTGGTAGAAGTAATTATGATGATATTCGTACAGATATTCGAGATATGAACAAAACCCGGAGAAAAGGTACTTTCAACCCCCCCTTATACCCTCAGCGATGACACACAACACAACACAACAAGCTTGATGACTTTTAGTATGTTCATCCGGATATCGCAAAGTATAACTGTACGAATTATTTGCCTTGACTTTATTAATTATCTTGAATTAATTTGCCTTTCGGCTTCTGAACCCATCGTAGAGTACTTATCACTACATAGTATAAAACAAAGTCGCTTCCCGCTGTCTGTCCCTATGTATGCTTAGATCTTAAAAACTACGCAACGGAATTTGATGCGGTTTTTTTTAAAAGATAGAGTGATTCAAGAGGAAGGTTTATATGTATAATATTTTTTTATTTTATGTACTGGTGTTACAGAAAACTCATATAAACCGAAGCGAAGCGAGGGCGGGTCGCTAGTAATAGATAAAGTAATGTGTGCAACTATACATAATTAAGCCTTAAAACAGTTGTGTGATCTTATTATGAAACCGGCCTTAAAACCACACTCGTGTTTTAAGGACTCTCATTATGTATCAGTTGCATAAACTACCTATTTGTCATATCTTTTTTTTTATGTCATATCCCAAGTAGCACACTGGGTGGGAAATAGCTCGTATATCATATCTATTTAGATACTTAAGTGAAATATATAGCCATGACTAAGTTCTATATAGGTGTAAAGAACCCTTAGGCAACCAATATAGAACCACGGGGAGAAAAATTGCAGCCTATTTTTGGTTCTATATTGAATCCATAAGAGATCTCACGATTACCTTAAGCGGCAATTAGAACTATGGGTGAAAGTTATGCGCAGTGAACGACGATTTTTATTGAACGATTTTTGGTTCTATATTGAATCCATAACAGATCTTACGATTACCTTAAGCGGCAATTAGATCTATGGGTGAAGGTCATGCGCAGTGAACGACGAATATTGAACGAATGAATAATAATATTTCAGTTCGGTCAATAAGTGATAAATAGGACGCCAAAGTTCCTTTGAGTGACATGGCAACAATTAAGTCGGTATAAGTTGTGTTTTTTTAAAGTGAATGCGATCTGCCATTTTAATTTTGGATTTATACATGTTTGGTAAGTGATTAAAATTCACGTTCAAGCATTGAAATGAGCACGAAATTCTTGCGAATGTTTTGTTACTGTGAAACTATAGTATGGTTTCTTTGTAAATTTCGATGCGCCTTTGATTTGATCAGGCATATTTAAAAAGAGAGTGTTAAATCATATAAGGAATTGATACTGATAAGAACTAAAACTGTAAAAACCTGACTTAATGATTGTAGGTTACGTACAATGTTAAAGTAACATCGTCACAACTATCAAAAGTCTGTGATTATGCGTCAGTGTGATAAAATTCTGTTTAAAATAAATCATTTTCAAGGACTCCAATTTGTAAACATGGCGAAACAAAAAAGATCTTACAGTGTTTATTTCCACTTATTTGTTCTCTATTTGAAACTATCAGGTCTGAAAATCACTTATTTGTATCATGCGAGTGGCAAAGCAGTGAATGCTATTACGAATACTAATTATTTTCTCTTTTGTAGATCGCCCAGTGCTCGTGAATTAGGAGTCCTCAACACTGCTCCGAAATCCCAAGTTGTTGTAAGCAAATCTATGTGAGCTTACATATTTTGATAACTTTACTAAATTGCAACCGCGGGCGGGACTCGAACCCATGACCTCTCCATTCGGGCCGCGGTAACATTTTCGTGTTTTTTTTACCAAATCAGTAGGTATTCTGTTTTTAAAATAAGTACATAGAACATGTTTAAGTACCTAAACAACATTTATTAGGCAGTGTAGTCTTTTTTTAATTGTCTCCGACCCGACCTGGGTGCTCTGGGTAGAAGGAACCCCAAGATGAGATGCTTTGTTGCCCAATTCTTATAGGTAGTATACCTACAGTGAATACTAATTACCCGACTGCGTCAGAAGGAGGGTCATGTTTTTCGAGAGTATGTATGTATATATGTATGTATGTATGTATGTATGTATGTATGTATGTATGTATGTATATTATGTCTATTTCTGGACACGCTCTGCAGCCTAAACGGCTTGACGTATTTTAACATGCGAGGTGTCATTCGATTCGTCTTAATTGCCGGAGTGACATAGGGTATATAATATTTCAATATGGCGTCCGCGAAAAAAACAAGGAAACAAAAAGCCCGACTGCAGTAAAAAAATAAACTGGAAAGCGAAAAATAAGCTATAAATATATATAGTCTATAGAAAATTGTAAGAGCAATGTACTTATAGATATTTATAATAACAATTTAAATTTAACTTGAATATTGTTAAAGGTATTGCAGGCGGGGACAAGCAATGCTTATTATTAATATATTATTTATTATTACTAATATATTATTTCTTAAAAAAAAAAATGGGTTAGCTTGTCCCCGTCTGGAATACCTTTTCCAATATTCAACTTAAATTAAAATTCTTATAAACATCAATAAGTACAATTTTCTATAGATTATATATACTTATAGCTTATTTTTCGCTTTTCAGTTTATTTTTTTATTGCAGTCGGGTTTTTTTGTTTATTTTTAATTGGTTTCTTTGTTTACAACATTTAAGTAGTTCAATTTTATTAAAATAAAACCCATTTTACTCCTACAATTTGATTAACCTTCTAGAAATGCTTGTAGTGTACTTAGTACCTTTACCCGCCTATCCGATGATGATGATGATACGATCATTAGTTATCAATTTGCATAAAAAACTAATGTCAAGTTACGGAAAATACAAGTAAACAAATCACTTTTGTATGCGGAACCCTTGAATTTGTTATCAATTATTCTTGACACAATTTTATTATAACCTAATTCAAATGATTTATTTTGTATCGTACCCTTATTTGGATCTTTTAATTCCAAATGACTAGTATAATAGAGTAGTATGTCACCATTAGTGGCTAAAGAGATAATTTTACGACCCTTCTAGGCCTTAAAGTTGCAATTACTTTAGATTCCAAAAGGGCCGTAAAATTATCTCTTTAGCCACTATAGGTGATACACTACTACTATTATACTAGTCATTTGGAATTAAAAGTTCCAAATAAGGGTATGTTCCCACTTATATATAAAAGTGGCTCATAAGTAACTTTAGGGCCTTATATATCACTATTGCTTCTTAATCAGTGACAATTACAACCTGAATGCAACTTTAAGTAGCAAAATCGACTTTACCCAACTATAAGTAATAAAGTAGAAACAAAAAACGTTCCTAAGCAACTATAAGTGACAGGATGAACTCGTATACAAGTTTGAGTTGTGTTTAAAGCTATAAGTGTAGTCAAATACTGTTAAACCACTCATTTAGAACATGAAGCTATAAGATAAGCTGCAAAATTCACTAATGTGCTGCTTGGGATGTATCACGTCCAATTTTGACAATATTTTTATTTATAACTGTCCGCGCCCTGTTTTATTATGTCCTGTTTTTTTCAAACAAACCCTTTGAAATATAGTTTAAATCTATTCTCGTACCAAATATATATTTAAAAAATAACATAAAACCGGTCGAGCCGTTTCGGAGGAGTTCGACCACAACCCCACGATATGTAGCACAAGATTTTTAAATTAATGACAGAAACCTACCTTTTGGCTTAGGCTTAAGGTCTTTTTTTTTCGGCTGCAGCAGAAAATCCGCCGACCTCGTGAAGGGTCTCACAGTAAGGAACTCGCCGTAGATGTTGACGGTCATGGACGACTTGATGGCGGCCTTCGCCTCCGCGGGGCTGGAGTACACGAGGGCGGCCATGCAGTCCATGATCCTGTCCACTCTCACGTTGCCGAACATGCAGAAGGCATGCGCTAAGTCTTGTGGTTTGGTGTAGACTGGAAACCCTGAAAATAAAATGAAATAAAATAAATAATGTAATTAATAAATAATGTTTTATTTGAAATTGGATAATTCAGGAGAATGTGCCTTAATGTTGCACATCACAGATTAGTTAGAGGTTTATTAATAAAATTAATTAAAGATGCCTACTCTCACCCTAACATTCTGAATTTAATTAAATTATGAAAAAAAGCACACAAGCATGCGGGCCGTACGGGCCATGCGCGCCGTGGGCGGCGCGGGTAGTGTAACTCACCAGTGACGAGCACCATGCGCTC